>PVKE010008140.1:0-48587 GCA_004027555.1 Craseonycteris thonglongyai | reverse complement strand
AGGAGGGGGGAGGGAGAGAGGGAGGGGAGGGGGGAGAGGGCACCAGCATTATGGACACTGTCAATGGTTTGGTGTTTACCTGGAGAGGAGGAAGGAGGGGGGGAGGGGGGAGGGAGCATTGTGTGGGGAGGGGGGAGTGGGCACCAGATATATCGGGTTGGAGGGGGACCTGATTCTGGGAGCTGGGCACATAATGCGATGCATGGGTGATGTGATGAGGAGTTGTCCATTGGGAAACTGTCTGATTGTTACCAACCAATGTCACCCCATTAAATTTAACAATAAAAAATAAATAAATAAATAAATAAATAAAAATAAATAAATAAAAAATAGAAATAAAGGAAAAAAATAAATAGAAAGTGTATATTTTTCAAAATAAAATTTAAATATCAAGCTACTTATATAAATCAAATTATAATTCATACAAAACTTTATTGCTACAAATTCTGTAGTTTGACATATATTAGGGTGAAAATAAAGAGAGAAACAAAAATGAGTTAAAATAAAGTGATATACATAGTTGATTATAGCTTAAAGGAAAAAAATAATGATGAGTACACAAAAAAATTCAGGACAATAAGCCATTATTAGAGTCCTACCCCAAATCTACTTTAAAAGAAAAATGTCACTTAAATTATATCAAATGTCTGTATATTGAGATAGCAAAATTCTAGCTGAAAAGAAACAAGCAACCCATATTTACATACTAGTAATACAATTATTTTGAATGCTCATTTTACATAAATTGTATTTGCAAGTTGAGAGGATTAAGTAATGAAATTCTAATAAATCCAATGCAGTCAGTCAATTAGTACTTATTGAGTATTTCATTCTATAACTCCATAAATAGCCCTATAGATCAAATAATTATAATATATTTAAAAACAAAATAGTATCCTTTCATAATTCTGATTAGCAATACTGAAAGCGTTCCTTCAATATTTCCTGGAAAATTACTGAGTCTTCATAAGAGTGGGAACAAACTTATCATGATACTTGTACCTTTAAAAATTGAATATGACTCAAAACTCCATAATAATTATAGTGTAGTAATACCAATGACAACCACAAAACTTATATTTAGTTAGGTTTTTTTTGTTTGTTTGTTTGTTTGTCTTTTGCCAGATACATTATATGGGATATCTTATGTTAATCCTCATAGTAACTGTGATTATGTACCATTATCTCCCATAGATCAAAGAGAAATATGAGGCACAGGATAATTAAATAATTTAACCAATGTCATACATCTAAGAAGTAGCACAATCAAAATTTTAAACAAGGCATATTTAGCAGAAATAACGTTGACCAAGATGAAATTACAGCACCTCATACCTTTTGTCAGGTTGGTTTTCATGGTTGTGGTCCACAACGGCACAAAGACCATGTCTTAGACTGCCACAGGGCATCTCTGAGCACCTTCCAAGCATAGGAAGTAAATTTCTTTGTGAATCCCTCAGGAGCTAGTCAACATAAAAATCAGCTATTTCACAAAGCTTTATAACTTGCCACACTGCTACATCTTCCAGATACTTCAGTCTCTCACTAGCCAGGGAATGATTAGAATCCATAGAAGAAAAGACATTAGCTCACCATACTCCAGATCAAATAAAGTTAATTTTAATTGCAATACTTTGTTGATGATTTAAATAGAAAGACAAGTTCACTTTAGATTGTAGGAAAGCTCATTGAGGCCAAAGTATTCATACATTTATTTATGATATCTTATTATATTTATTAATTTTCATGAAGGGTATGTTTTAATGTAGCTTAACTTAAAAAAAAGTGGACAAAAATGTAAGTTTGGGAATCTGCTAAATGAACACTGCAATGAAACTAAATATATATTCTGAAACAAAATGTATATTTTTTCCAGGTAAGCTGCAATGTTGGTTCTAATTATTTTAGCAATACTATAAAAACAGAAACTGAACTTCATATGCAAATATTTAATAAATAAAAAGTACAATTTCTAGGAGAAATGGTCATTCAAGAATTTCTGGGGAAGCCGGGATGGCTCAGTGGATTGGGTGCTCACTTTGCAGCACTGGGGACCGAAGATCGAGTCCCAGCCCCGACCCATGCGAACCTATATGCTGAACTGGGGAGTCCCCCCAGTTCAGTTCTCACTTGGGCGAGACCCCGGCCCAGTTCCAGTGCAGCCTCGTGCCCACCTGTGGAATGAAACTATGTGGAAAAACCGATGATGTGCAACTGTGGAGACTGTTCTGGGCCCTCCCCCTTCTCTCTCTCTCTCTCTCTCTCTCTCTCTCTCTCTCTCTCTCTGTTAAAAAACAATATAAAATAAATCTTAAAAAAAAAAAAGAATTTCTCACACTTTGGCCAATAAAGAAAACTGCATAGTAAAATCAATAACTCTAAATTTCAGTTTTCTTTTGTTTGAAATTGGGATAAAAACTTCATTTCATGGGTTTCTTTGGAGAATGCAACACAATGGTATATGTAAAGTACTGAGCATAAGACTTGACTCATACTAATAGCCCAAAAACTAGCACCTGCAAGATTATAGATAAAAATAAAACAAACACTTTAGCATTCTCAACTGTTTTTATTATATTGTTATTTAAAATTGATGATGAAATTCAACTGTAGTGTTTCTTTTTTTTGTTAAATTTATTGGGGTGACATTAATTGATATCAATTACATTGTTTCCAGGTGTACAATTTTACATTACATTGTCTATACATGGCATTATGTTCTCACCACCCAGAATCAGCTCACTTTCCATCACCATATGTTTGATTCCCCCTCCCTACTCCCCCCCCCCACCCATCTCTTCCACCCACCTCCCTCCTTACCCTCAGGTAACCACTAAACTATTGACTGTGTCCATGAGTCTTTGTTTCTTTGTTCCTTTTAGTTTTATATTATATGAGTCATTTTGATTAAATTCAGGTCTGTAGAAACCACTGTTAACACTTAAATCCAAAGTTTGAATGCAATAAAGGAGTGTACATAAAAGTTAGTCTTATGACCCTTTTTTGATAAATAAATATGCTATAATCATTGCCAAAACTTATTTTATCATTTTCATTACATATGCTAAGATGTCATTTCTCTTCATCTATCAATATTTTAATCTAAAAAGTCAGTATTTTTAAGAAAAGAGCACTAGCTATTACTTTCTCTTGAAAATAATGGTTTATATTTTTCTTAGTCAATGGTGTTTTTTTTCCATTTACCACTTAAGGATTACAATTCAGAACTAATGAGATAATTCTTAAAATTGCGTGTAATTATTGTTGTATGATGCAGAATATGAGTTAGAAAGGTTTGGATTTACCTTAATTAAATAATCTTTACTCTTCTGCTTGTGTAGTTCACTGCTGATTCTCATTGCCAAAGCTACTCTTAGATTTTGTACTTCTTTTACAAAAATAAATAAATAAGTAAAATCCAAATAAAATAAAAAGAAGCATAAATTTTGCATATCGCTATTTATCATAGAAATAAATGCCAATTGAAATAACCCTTATTTTTTTCTTCTCATTAAATATTATTTTCTCGGTGATGCCAGGATAGCTCAATGGGTTGAGTGCTCCTCTTGCAGCCCTGGTGTCTGAGGATCAAATCCCAGCCCTGGCCCATGCAGACCTTATGTTTAACTGGGGTGTGTTCCCAGTTTGGTTCTCATTGGGGTGAGCTTCCTATGCGGGAGTCCCAGGTTTGGCTCCTGCCCAGGTCGTGCCTCCCATGTGGGAAACCCCAGGACAGTTCCTGCCCTGCACATCCCCACACCCACCTGTGAAATGAAGCTATGTAGAAAACTAATGACATGAAACTACGGAGACTGCTCTGGGCCCTCCTTATTCTCTCTGATTCTCTCTGTCTCTCTCTCTCTCTCTCTCTCTCTCTCTCTGTCTCTCTCTCTCAAAGACAATAAATAAATAAATAAACAAACAAACAAACAAATAAATAAATAGTATTTTCTCACTGAATGTACATGTTTTGCTTAACAAGGGTCAGTGATGAGCTATTATTCTATTCCAATTTTCTGTAATGTAATATTTTTTTCTCATTTCAGGGGTTGCATGTACATTTGGGTCTGCCTAGTAATATCAAATATCAATGGTAAATATGAAAGTGCCATAGAGTTACAAAGTTCTTTCAAAAATTATGTTATGGTAATAGTTGTGCAAAGTGCCTCAAGAGATAATGACTGGTTAATGAATGAATGTGTAATACAGAAAATAGTGGATAAATTAATGTGTAAAAGAGCAGATAAAAAGAAGGAAAGAAGGAAGAAAAGAAGGAAGGGAAGAAAGAAGGAAGCATTTGAGTACTTACTACAGTATTTGCAAGACAAAATAGTAAAAATGACATGATTGTTGCTCCTCAAAAGGTTAAAATACCAGTAATACATTTGTAAATATATATGAAGGAATAAATAATACAATAAGATACCGTATGCAAATTGATCATCAAGAGCTGAAAAGTTTATATGTGCTAGTGCAGTTCAGATAAAAGAGCCAAGAATGTTATGTATTTCATATATATTGTTTTATTATAGAGTCCAATGACACAAAGTATAATTATATTCTTCACTAACAAAATTTTAAAAAATGTCTAATTTCCCAGGCATCTTATATTTGTTAAAGGATATCACTATCCTCATATATATATATACTACTTGGATTTGGCTAGCAAGCCAGAAAGAATACCACACTACATTTATATAAAGGTGAAGCCTTCTCTGTGATTGAAAATACGGATTTCATTGGAAAGATGCAGCAGCTGTGTTCCTGAGGTTAGAACATTTTGTTGCACAAAGAATATCAATAGACTGTTTATGAAATAATAAGAGAACATCATAGCGCAAAGAGCAATGAAAGCCTGTTTTAAAAATCTGTATAATAAACATGTCTAGATGGTTATGATTCAGGCAGATTGCTACAGAGAAAATATTAGAAAAAAAAATCTTATACTCATACATTTTTCATGAAACGTTCTGTATTATACATCACAGCTGCAAATCTGTCCTCTGAAGTTTGCAGCTTCTTAATGACACCAGAGATTTAGGGCACAGGGTGGAGTTAGACTGACATGTGACTGATGAGGTGGAAGTGGGAGTCTGAGGGCCATTGAACACAGAGAATTTTTCCAATGCATCATAATTACAGAAACACCTGCACTAAAGAGGTTGTGCTGATTCAGAGAAAATACATAGAACTTAATGGTCTGCAAGATCCTTCAGACCCATGACTGTTGGGAGTAAAGGATAGAGTTGCTTTAAAAATGATGTTAAAGCATTGTCTTTTGTCCTTCCAGTACATGACTCTGCCATTACCTGAAAAAATTTGGTCTCATGTGAGAATGAGAAATCAGATATTGAAACATCATTAAAATGTGCTGGGAATTTTTTTTTCAGAAAATGATGCAGAAATGTGAGGTCATAAATGACTGAGTCTGATGAAGCAGTCTAAGCTCAATTATTCCAAGTTTTCTTTATCTTTACAAAGTCTATTATTTATTGAAAAAAAAACTGTATGTGCAAGTTTATATTCTATGCAAAATGACATGTGTTTTAAGAAGTCATTCTTCAAGTTATAATTCTTATCTCAACGTGCTCTTTGCTCTTAACCATCTGTTAAATCTCCCGGTGTTGGTAGAGTGGAGGTGGGAACAGGAGTTATGATAATTTATATATATTTGCCTTTTAAAAATAATTCATAAAGAGTTTAAAAAGATTAAAATATAGGGAGACTGTGATTTGAGAAGGGTAAGAATAAGATGTGGTAAAATATGTTTATTTGTAGAAAAATAAATTTTAATATTTTTAAGTAAATACTCTTTCTTTAAATCAGTGAAAGTGTGGGGAAGCCGGGATGGCTCAGTGGGTTAAGCGCTCACTTTGTAGCGCCGAGGTCTGAGGATCGAATCCCGGCCCCGGCCCGTGCGGAACCATATGCTGAACTGGGAGCTCCCCCAGTTCAGTTCTCTCTCTCTCTCTCTGTCTCTCTCTCTCTCTCTCTCTCTGTCAAAAATAAATAAATGAATAAAAATATATTAAAAACAAAAAAATAAATCAGTGAAAGTAAAAAGTAATTCAATATGTTAAATCAAGTTAGTTTTCAGTTACTTTATTTTGTTCCTCTATAAATTTTTCATTTGTAATAAAATAGTGTTCTGTGGATGAATGGGACATCTGAAAATATATAAGGTTTGTGGCAGTATACACATGTTTCAGGCAAAATATTTATATAAATTCTTCAATATTTATTCATTTTTTGGAATATTCTAATGTAAAAGCAATGAATAAAGTTGTAAATACAGTGTATTTGTATATGATTATAGAGATGACATGTATACTTTGATAAATCAATATGATAGAATAGAAAAATTTGAAAGTAATATAAATTGTTTATAGCCTTCTCAAATATATGTACAATTAATATTGTGGTGTAAGTTCTTTCAGTAAGTGTAATATGAGGGCTTTTGGAAAGTATCCAGCCGTGTAATATAAAAAATAGAGGATAGGGAAGCCGGGGTGGCTCAGTGGGTGAAGCGCTTGCTTTGCAGCACCGGGGACCAGGGATCGAGTCCCAGCCCCGGCCCATGTGGAACCATGTGCTGAGCTGGGAGCTCCCTCAGTTCAGTTCTCTCTCTGTCTCTGTCTCTGTCTCTCTCTCTCTGTCAAAAATAAATAAATAAATAAAATATATTAAAAAATAGAGGCATTTATGGCTGAATTTTTTTTCTGAACAGACCTCTTATAATATTATCATAATAGAAAAAAAATTGTTGACACATTGTTTATTATATAATTTAGTGTCAAAGATCTATTTATGATTTTTTTAAGTTTTATGTCTATTGAATAAGGTGTATCACTGTCCAAATATGTGAATAAGTAACAGATACAAAGCTGACTCTTGAATTTAGGTATAATTAATACTTATGTGAACAATTAAGCAGAAAGATTGCATTAAAATGAGTAACATCTAATCAGTAGAAAAATAGAGTAATACTGCAAACAAAATTCAGTAGCCTAGATATTATTTCTATGTGGATTAGAGAAGAAAAAGTACACAACTCTGACATATGCTGTCATCTGATTTTCACCATTGATCCATTAGATCAACTCTGCATACTTGTTAAAAGCCTTAAACTCCTGCACCTGATTTTTTTGGTTCAAATCTGGCACTCACCATATGAGAGACTTTGAATAGTGAATACAGGCACTCCTGACTTAATGACCTACTATTTGACAGCTCAGACTAATTACCAGTTTTCTGGAATGGAGAATCCCCTTTCTCAGTCCGTGTGAGTCTCAGAAATACCCTTTCTCAGTTTTTTTTTTTATTTCCCCAGTTGGTTAGTATTCATTACACAAAGCTTTTGCAATCACGCAACACTGCATCATATTTCTTCAATAAGTGTGAGGCCATGTGACATCTATTGAAAATACAATTAATTTAACAATTAAAAAGTAAAATAAACACGAACATAAATAAATAAACAAACAAACAAGTAATAAAAAAATACATACTCTATGGTGCCATAACACACCAAAAAAATCTGCTCTCAAGCTCCTTACGTATTGATCAACATGCTTAATGACCTAGTCATAGGAATCGAACTCAGTTGTTAAGTGAGGAGTGCTTGTATATTATCTAAACGTTAACGACTGTTCACTATATTATTATTTTAGGGAACTTACTGACCCCTCGATGACTCAGTTTTGTCATCTATACAATGGAATCATTGTGGATTAAATGAGCTGATGTTTGTATTGGATTTATAATATTGATAGGCATACCGCAACTACTTGCAAACATTATTTTTAAATTGACAGCTTACTCTACTGCTTACTTTAGAAATTAGGAATTTGAGAATTAGAGAGTTTGATTTTTCTATTTGCTCACCATAAAGGACTGTGTCATAAAATCCATTTTTCTGTCAAATATTGTGTTTTTTCTCAATTTTTAAAATAAAGTATCCTGTAGTTTTTAAGTAACTAAGCTATTCATTTCATTATTTGTGGTGCTAGAGTTACAGCAACAAAGCATCAAAATAAATAACAAAATGTGAATTTTTATAAATGTAATATGCTTTATTTAATGGTAATACATTTCTAAAAATTACCTACCTACCTTGCCTTAATAATAATTCTGTTGTATCTTGTCTTTATTTAAAATTTGATTATATGTTCATCAAGACTTCTTTTTGCATTGATCTTAATGTTTTTATTTTTTTATTCATTTATTTTTTTATTCTTGTATTAAAATATTATTTTATTTTTTAATAATGGCTAAGTTTTGGGTGACTCCTGAAGTTTTGTACCTGAGGCAAATACCTTGCTGTAGTCCCAGTCACTGGAAGTTGTGAACATAAAGCTGGAATGATATACAGAGGTTCAGTCAATATGGGCCTTATTAGCCATATTAAAATGTTTGAGTTCTATCTTAAGAGCATTGTGATGAATAAAAAATAAATAAATAAGGCACAGTATTTGAGAGGACCATGGGATGTGGGGAAGAGTCAAATATAATGACAATGTTTCTGCTTCATCAGATTGGGTGCAGAATAATACCAATCTCTAAGGGCAGGAAAGCAAGAGAAATGATATGTTTAATAAAGGAAGGCTCGAATATGACTTCAGATAGTAGACATTGAGTTGTCTTTAGGAAATTTAAATAGGGAGGAGCAGAAAGCAGCTGGAAGAAACTCATCTATATGTGAGACTCAAATATGGACTCTGGAAGCTGCCAGTAATTTAATGCCAATGGAAGTCACAGAAGGAGATAAAAAACATCAAGCACAGTTTTAAAGAATAAAAAATTAAGGCCTAAGCTAGATACTTAAAACAATAAAGAAAGAACTGAGAGTCTGTTGGAAAAGAAGCAGGAACATCTAAACTGATTTAGGCCAACTTGGAAACTTCATGTTGAAATTCCTTAAGGGAATGAAATAGTACTGGGTTGCATCTGAGCTCTGACACGGGCCATCTGTGTTAGCTTTATCAAACGATTTTCTTTGTGTAAGGCTTAATTTCCGCACTTTGAAACTGGAAAAATAATGGCACATATTATATAGAGTAGCTGAAAATTTTGATGAAATAGAAGAAATTTTAGCACAAACTTTTAAGTAATGTCATATTTAATAATAACAAATTGAACAATCATGGGCTTTGATGGTACCTGGCCTGGATTTGAAACCCAATTCTGCCACTATTAGCAGTCCTACCTCACATAAGGAGCCTAAACATCGTCTGTGCCTCAGTTTGTTCAACAGTGAAATAGAGGTTATAATAATATCCACTGTATAGGGCCCTTGCAATGATCAAATGGAGTTAACATTAATATACTCAAACTAATTATCACAGTCCATACAATTACAGTTTATAAACTTTGTTTATAAGCAGAATAATATTAAGCTCAATCACAATACAGACTTTTTTCTCCAATTTTCCCCTCTTCAGAATAACGTTTTAAATTTACCCTGCTCCTTGTTTTTTAAGAATATTTGTTTTTAAGTGAAGGAGCTAGATATTAATAACTGTAATGAACATATCGAAAGTCAACTCTAATATAAAAACATGAAGCAGTGCTATCAAATGTAAAGTATTCTTGATAGGATTATATGAACAGTTTTTTTCCTGAACAATTCAGTAATATTTTGTCCTTACACTAGTACCTGCTTGTCATAGGTGGTATACTAGAATTACTGGGTACATACAGTTACTCAAGAGAATCCTAGGAAAAACCATGATCTTTAGGGTAAGACAAAGAGCAACTCAGATACTCATTTTTTAAATGAGTGATTATGTGACATGGATTGAGTTACTCAATACCATTGAACTGCATTTTTCATCTATAAAGAGTAATAGAAATATCTGTCTCTGAAAACATTAATGATAAAATGATATGCCAAAATGCCTAGCACATATTAGGTTTTCAACAAATGTTAGTTCTCTGTTGTTCCATCAGAAGCCAGCAATTCTGCAGAAACATTAATTCAGCAAAATTTCATTTTAAATTATTGCAGAAAGTAGGTGAAAGACAATGAAACCAATACCAGCTACAAATAAACAGCCAAATTTAATTTCTAGCGAGAAAAGACTAACAAATCAAAATTTTATTGCATTCAGAAACCACAATTTAAAATAAGGCCAGAGGCTGTGACACCTAATGGTTTGGTGTAATCATAAAAAATAGTGAGTGCATATTAACACCATTACTTAACAACCTTTATTCTATACAATAAATATTTCATATGGTTTGTGCATTGCTGAAAGTTTGTAAAGGTGGCAATGAACTTAATTGAATGTATAATGTTAGGTTAATAATATAGAACATAGAGGTGAAATAATCATAAGCTTAAGCTTGTGCAAAAACAAAAAATATTCTAGATAAATATCTGATAAGGAATGAAGAAAGAAACAAACAATCTCCAAAAACAATTGATGGAATTTGTAATATTTTCTATTTGGGATACATAGCATTGTTTTAGATCAGGGGCTTTGAAGTCAAATTTAGTTGCTTAACACCTAACACACTGTGAACTTTCAAAACTACTAAAGAAACTTGGAATCTTTTTTTACCTAACTAACTTGTGTAATCAAATAAAACACCTGTTCACAAATGCGTCAATAGAGCCTTTGCTACTAAGAATTATTTATGAGTTCCTTTGTGAATCTTAATTACAATTTAATTAAAAAAGGACACTTTCATCTAAATTTTACAACTGTTAAAATCGTGTTAAGATGCAGAACATTAACCATAAAACTTGTATTGTAATATGAGCTTATGCATTAACTATTTTTCTTGATGTAGTTTCATTAAATAATGTATGAAATTATATGATTTTTCTTAAATTAAAATTGTATGAGAACAAATAGAAGATATAATCACCAATATTTGGAAAATGATGGTAAAGCTTCATATGGCTGATAGCTAGTTTTACTGAACTTTTAAATTACATTTTTCTAAACTTAATATTTTACTAAATAAAAATATAACCAGCTCTATCACAACTACAACCTAAAAGCACAAGAACTTTAAATTGGTGAAAACATAGGCCTTGATATATGAAGAACAACCAAAAATTAATTTATTATACAAATTAGATACTTTTGATATAAAATATCATTTGGAGGCCCTTTACAATAGTGAACTAAATAAAAATTAGTATCTGCACTTATTAGATGCATTCAGGGAACATTCCTTGGAAACTTGTTTTAAGCATACAAAAGACCCTTAATTTTAGATGATTAGATTGCTATTAAAAAAATTAATACTTTACAGACAAACAGTTAATCCTGCTCTCCAAGGCACTGGGGACCTTCAGAAAGCCAACATTAGTGAGTTCAAGGAAAGTACAATTTAAAAATAAAACTATGAGACTATTAGAATATAACTTTTCCTTTGAAGTCCAGGATTAATTCCACTTTTATTCTCAAACAAATAATGTCCAACAATGAATAAGCCATATTTGAATAGTGTTTAGCAATGAATAAGCCATACGTAAAAATTTTCCATATTTTTAATGCTTTAGTAATCACATTAATATCATATATTTTTCTAGTTTCATGATTAGATTAAATAACTAAGTAAAGAGAGTAACAAAACATTTCAGACACCTGGGGACATATTAGAAGTGATGAGTGAACATGGGAGTGTTGGGTACATTTACTTATATTTTATCTTAATTTAAAAATATTAAAAACTAACAAGATGGAGAAGTAGATAATTTGATATTTTTCAAGGAGGCCCTGTTTCTTATTTTCTTTCTTTTTTTAATAATTTGACTCATATTTACACTGAAAGGTTTTGTTCATGCTCTTACAGTATAATCAAATCCACATTTCAATCCATTAATTTATGGATAAAATTGGATTTTTAAATGGAAAACAAATCTTGGTCAAATTGACGGCAACTCAGGCTTGCTACGGGAATTTGTCACTGAAGTGTTTACTGTAAAAACTTCTTTTGGCATACTGAATATTAATCCTACTAGGGGGCTGAAGATTGGCATTATCTGAGGGAAACGTCTATTTAAGAACCTTGTATTTAGTTAGGAGTATATAGTTAATCTAAATATATAAGTAAAGTTATGATTTCTTATTAAATTGTACCATGCAAAGTTAAACGCTATTGAGAAAAATGAAAATGTTCATTATGTGCTGATTGTCTCAAAAATATTGAATTTGATATCTCAACATGTTGAGAAAATTACACATTCACAAGTATTCATAAGAATACTGATTCTTTATACACATTGTTCAGTTGCCCCAAAGCTTACATTCAGCAAAACTATATCACAGAATTACAACCATTATATTAATATTAACTAATTTACTGATTTTATTCAGAGTTCTTTAGTTTTATTTGTATTGATTTGTGTGCCTGTGTGTGTGTGAATTAAATTTTATACAGTTTCGTAATAGATCCTCCATCACAGTCAATACACTATCAGTGCCCACATAACAAGGAACCCTTTAACTATAACTACCTCCTCCCTCTACGTGCCCTCCACGCCATCCATAAACACCTTGAAAAACTAGTTTGTTCATTTCTAAGTTTTGTCACTTCCAAAGTAATACAAACATGAAACTGTATAGTCTGTAACCACGTAATGCTAGCTTTTTTCTCAGCATAATTTTTTAGAATTCCATATATCTTATTGTGGAAATTCATAGTTCATTTATTATTATTTTTAAAATTATTATTATTATTATTATTATTGTTGAATAGTATTTTATTGTATAGTTATACCAAAGTTTGTTTAACCATTCAACTATTTAAGAAAATTGGGCTGTTTCCACTTTTTGATTATCACAATAAAGTTACTGTAAACAATTCTGTAACACTTTTTATTTATTTATTTATTTATTTATTTATTTTTATTGTTTTTGAGAGAGAGAGAGAGAGAGTGATACAGAGACAGAGAGAGAACTGAACTGAGGGAACTCCCCAGTTCAGCACATGGGTCCGCACGGGCCAGGGCTGGGATTTGATCCTGGTCCCCGGCGATGCAAAGTGAGCACTCAACCCACTGAGCCATCCTGGCTTCCCCTGTAACAGTTTTTGTGTAAGCATAATTTTTATTTCTTTGGGATAAATGTCTAGGATTGAAATTGGTGAATCATATGCTAGTTACATGTTTAATTTGTCAAGAAATTATCATAATCCTTTCCATAAAATACTCTATCATTTTCCATCACACCAGCATGGTTTAAGTAATCTAGCTTCTCCACATCCATATTAATGTTTGCTATATTTTATTTTAGCCATTTTAATAGTTGTGTAATGACTTTTTTATTTTAGTTTTTACTCTTCTCTAATGGCTAATAATGAACATCTTTTCATGGGCTTATTTGAAATCCTTATATATAATTTGGTGAACTGTGTGCTCATTTATTTTGTCCGTTTTGTAATTGGATTTGTGTGTGTGTGTGTGTGTGTAACTTTTGAGTTTGTGTTCTTTATATAGTGTATATATTAATTCTTTAGTGGGTAGTATATGGTTTAAAATAACTTTTTCTTTCATTATCATAACCGGTTTTTTGTGAAGCAAAAGTATTTTAATTTTGATGAGGTATCTTTTAGCAATTTTTCTTTTATTTATTATGTTTTTGATGTGAAATCTAAAACCTCTTTTCCTAGTCTAGATCCCAAATATTTTCTCATATTTTTCTAATATATTCATAGTTTTTCATTTTATATTTAATTCTAAGATCTATTATTAATTATTTTATATAAGGTTTATTTTTATGTCCCTTGATATTTTTTTATTATGGCAATATTTATTGAAAAGCCAATCCTCAACTTTTATTCTGGGTACAGTTGTATGTATACAGATGTGTATATAAGTATATGCACTCACTCAAGTGTGAGACCAAGGAGACAGAGTGAGAGTTACTGAGAATGAGAAAAAGAACCCTAAAAATCTGGTACTTTATTAAGATTTTTGGTAAATATTCACAGAAAATAAATAGCATTAGACCATGTTATATTTATGTCAGTTATCAAATCTCTAATAATATAATAAAAACCTTAAACATACTTTGGTAATTTAGCCCCAAAATAGCCTTTTTGGTATTTTAATAGTAAAATTAGTCACACGCAATATTCCTTATACCACATAGGTGTTAGAGGCTAACTAAGCATTTAATAAGGTCACGTGATATTCTTAACTCATGAATATAGGTTGGTGATCATTAAATAAGTCCATTAAGGTAGGGACAAATTGTAATTAATGGCTATTTTATAGTTTAATGTATAATTCACAGTATTAGCAAATGTATATGACACATGCTAATGTACATTAATCTTAGTACTTCAAATCTAGGAACTCAGTGTTTATTGTGTAAAAGTCAGATTATGGGACACTGTGAAAATGATGCTCATACTTAATTAGACAGGAACATTTAAACAAGTTTATTTAGTAATGTAAACTAAATTAACTGCATACTTTTACATGTAGAAACCTGATAAAATATTAAAAGTTTCTCTGAAATGATAAGTTAAGCATGCCTAATATTATATATTTAAGCAATAAATATTAGCTTCTATAACTGTAATATACAAGGAGGAACCCTCTGCAAAATGGAATTATCTTCTGGAGGATGGGCCCCTGGTATTACAGGCTTCCTTCACTAGGTGAGTTTTCTAGGAACCTATCTGTATCGTTTTACCAGCTGACATTATGAAAGGCTGCATTTGGCTTCAATGAATTGTTTTCAGAGACCCTTTCAATGTATTTGCCCATTTCATGATGGACAATTTACACAAACAACTTGCTGCATCACAACATACCTGCCCATACTGTACTGTTTAGCAGATTTTGACCCAAAACTGCATGATTCTCCTGCCCCACTCTCCCTAGTTACCCAAGTTTACCCCAAGAGACTTGTTTTTTGTTTCCCCAGATGAAAAATGTCCTCAAAGGGAAATATTTTGCCTATGTGAACAGGTAAAACAAAAAACAGCAGAAGCACTAAAAGGCATCAACATTGACTAGTTCAAAAACTGTTTTAAGTAGTGGAAAGATATTCTTGATAGGTGTGTTGCATCAAATGGAGAGTACTTTGAAAGCAGCGGAAGTTTAAACATATAAGAACAAATACGCAATTTTTTGTAAATAAATTCTCGTATATTTGGGTCCACCCTCATATGATTATACTAAATTTTATAGTAATTGGTCTTCAAGCTTTATTTAAAAAGAACACATGGGTCATAGAACAAGTAAAGCATCAATAGATAAAAATTCCATTTAATTTTTTTGCCTTATACACAGTATTCTGGATCTGATGACTTAATTGGAGCTAATGGAGTTACTTTCTGCTGCCTATTCTATTTAGATCTCTGATAAAAGTTTGTGGTATTTGTTTGTCTTTATTTCCCTCTGGTTCTAACAAGTTTATGTTTTGCAAAAAGAAAATGATATGCCTAAGCATCATAAATGACATCCCCCATATCATCAATAAAAATGATATGCATTTTGTTATAGAGATATTCAGCAAACAATTCCCATAAATCACCTTTATTATGAGGGAATAAACAGATGTACAACTCCCTTTTTTGGATGCCAAATTTACACAATAGCAACAATGTACTCCCAAGCATAACATTAAAAGAACATTAGTTTTTGCGATGTTTCATTCAATAGACATGATGTCTATTATAAATATAATTTTTTAATCCTTTGGATAATTGACTCATAAAAAATACAAAAGGATCTTAGTATAGACATGTGAAAGGAAGTCCTTACTCAACCTATATCATCATTTAAGAAGTTATAGCTAACATCCCATGAAAAACAAAACAAAGAAAAAGAGGGAGTTTAATCAATCTATGTTATACTTACTTTTTGTAAACTATTCCATTGTCTGAAATTACCCAGGACATATACATTACAGCAGTGGAAACAAATTAGCCTGATAATCTTTTACTACCAGTACTTCAAATGAACACAGCGCATTTCCTTCTGGGGCCACAAAAGAAAAAAGGCTTCATTTATGATGTATAATCCTAACCTCGTTCTTTTATATTTCTTCTTTCAAGGGTAATGACCCTTGTTTTTCTTAATCTGAGTATTTTTAATGTTTTGTACTGCTCCATAGTTAAGTGATGCATATATAAATGAAAGAGATATGATGAGTTACCAACAATGGTATTGCTAAACTAATGACAAGACATATCTCTCCTCATTCATTTAAGTCTTCTCGTAGTTCAAAATGCGGCCCTTTGATTTTATGTAATTCATTCTAATTCCTCAGTGAAACAAAAAAGTCTTTAGTGTTTACTCAAATGAAAAATAATAAGCATAAATATGTATAATATATACTTAATAGAAGAATATATCCCTTAGATGCACTAGAGAATGTATCAGCCATAATAGAATTGAAGGAGTCTTACACTTTAACAGGAAGCATTTACATAACATATATATACCTGACAAATAAGTTTGAGAACTCATCCTAGAAAAAGTGCTATATACTTCATCGCTGAACGTTATAGTATGATCACTATGGTCACTTGGAAGTACTTGCCTTGGGAAGTTATACACCAATGCCAGTACCTACCTAGTCCACCCTGCAAAGCAATTTTAGAACTCTTTTGCCATATATATAAATATGGAAAAAGGACTTATTTCGATTTCTCTACCTAAGAAAAAGAGAAGCAAAGCGAAACTGAAGAGTGGTATAACCACCAATTTAGTAAGTACAGAAGGAATCCCAGATAACATTTAGATGTAATAGTTCCAGCTTAACAATAAGCCTGGTCTTTGCTGGTTGCCTTTTCAGGAGTAAGTGGATAGCCTTAGATAGCCTTAGAGAGAACATAACCCACTGCTCACAACAGTTCAGCCAACCGGATGAACAAGCCCATCATCTAGCAACTGTGTCACTTAAAACCACAAGAAAATTACAAACTGTCAAATTTAATGGTCCAACAAGTGTATAAACAAAACATTAATCAGATCTTTCTAGTTGAAATTCAGGTCAGGAATAAACTGATTTTTAATCAATTAATTCACAAAATGTCTATATTGATGTATTTCACTTTCTAAAAGCATACTAATTGGTAATGCACTGATTACATTTTTTTGTGTAACTTAGACACCTCATGCATTCGAAATGGGCCAACATATTTCAGTTAATACTGACTCATTACCACCCAATAAAAAATACTGTGGTAAAGTTCAAGAGCATTTTTCAACAGAATTAAAATGTAAAATCCTGTGTACATTTTCCCCTCATGCCATATTTTACACAGATTTAAACTAATTATTATAAGAAGAAAAACTCCCCAAATCACTCTACTTTTAATATTTTGCTTCTAGAAACTAGTGTGAGTCTGTACAGTATAGATAAGAATATCAATCAATAGAAAAGTATAAACATATTACATTTAATAGAGAATTTTTTCTTTTGATATTTCATTCATTGAATCATTTAGATTAAAGATATATCCTGGATTTTGCAGGAGAACCCACAATAATTCAAACTATTGCACTTACTTACATATCACAAAATGTATCTACCTTCTTGAATATTACCAATAATTAAAGACAGAGTTGAATTATGAGATATCAAAAATAACAAATGACTAAATATATGCAAGTTGATCCTGCATAAATATAACTGAATAAATATATATGACTCTGTAATCCATCAGTGCTCTCATTTCCAAATCTGATATTCCTCAAAGTTGGCTTGGAGTATCTTCTGTGCATTCAAAAACTACTCTTCAAGCATTTACTACATGTCCCACCTTGGAATATATGAGATGGAATATAGACAAGAATGGAATACAGGGAATATAACAACTTGCTATTGATATAAGAAATACATAAACTCATTGGAGTGAAAAAAAAAACATGTATTTAAATAGCAGCTAAAGTTATATGATAATCACAAAAGGAAGTTTTAAGATTATGTGGAAAAAAAGTATCCATAGTTATGACAATTTCTTAAAATAAGCAGGATTTCAAGTAGGCTAGGAAGATTACTAGAAAATCTTTTACTGAGTGTAATTGTTGAGTGATAGTATCATCATTTATGGCAGGTGGGACAAAGGATAGAATTATAAATTACCATTCACTATTCCAGCAATTAACAATGCCTGCCATAACAACAACAAAACTCAAAAATGGGCATAAACAAAACAACCAAAATGCACTAATATTCTCAAGCAACTACAGAGTCCAATAGAAGTAACACCCCTTTTTTATGAGCTGCTAATGTATACCAAATCTTTTATTATAAAATCATAAGCATGTAATTGTGTAACATAACAGCTTCCTTGTTCTCACTCACTGTTCAATGGGACACTTTTCTTTTGCGAAACTGGAAAACAAAGGTTACTAAGACACATCCATTTATACTATACTACTTTAAAAAAGCATTACTTCTGCCAGACCCTAGGTTTTTTATATATACTTTGAAAATCTAAAGTAAATCGATTAATTTCTCTTGAAACAAAACCAACATTTATTGAGAAAATTAAGTAATCTTAATTCTTTTTTTAATTAAAAAATGTTTTGCATTACACATTCTAAGCATCTAAGATCATTCCGCATTCTCGAACTAACAAATATTCTAGGGTATCTTCTTAATTTACATATTGAACACTGAATGACAGTCATTGCTCAACGTACATCAGTTAACTTGTTGAATAACATAATAAATGTTATATTTTATATTACAGAAAAAAGTCTACCTTTCATGAAACTACCCATCAAATGAACCTTCTCTTGGTATTCTGTGCCTGAAACAGTATGGGAATTACATGGGCATCATAGTTTACTTCTCATCTCGACTTACTAATTAGCACAATAAAATGCTTTTTCAAATGGGACTAACTATAAGAGAATATGCATTATAATGCCCCTCAAAATTACTAGAAAGAAATATCACCTGTATAAATAAAACAAGGACACAGTGAAAAGTCAGTATTCAGCCGGATGGTCAGACACAATCGTACACATTTTCCATTCTCCGAAATTCTCATTTAAGGAATGAACAGATTCAGTTCATATAGTCTGAATCAGTAAGAGTTGCAACAGACCTTCAGAAAATTTCAATGGTCCTCTAAAACCCAGCCTTATGCATGTAGTCCAATGTGCATGCAAGATTGCCAGTTTTCATCTGAACCAGAAAGCATTTTATGGATTCAGCCTTACAAATTTAAAATACGGCTACAGAGCGATAAAAAATACAGAATACTCAAACACAAATACACATCTCCCTTATCACTTTCGACCTGACAGTTTAACACAGTCTGATTCAAGTGCTTTTATAAACCTAGAGCTGCTGAGCTAGAACAAAGGTCATTTATGGAGATTTCTCAAGGGAATCAACATGTCTGGTTCTGAGACCAGCTGTAAGACAAAGTGCTCTATCAAAACAATTTACCGGTAACTGTTTTGTTGGAAACAACACCAATGATAAAACTATTTATGAACTATAAATTAGGGCTACTTCTGAAAACTGTGATATAATTCTACAGTGGAAATCAGAGCATATAATGTACCCCTCCCTTCTAGTGAAATTTTTCTGAAAAAAAAAAAAAAAGCTAAAGAAATCATACATAATTCTGAAAGCACACAAGCCTATAAATGAATCACATAAAATAACAGCAGCTTATATCAGCATCAGCTATTGAGGAGATTAAAAAAAATTTCTTGGGTTTCTCATAAATATTTATTTACATTAAAAATTTAAATTTTTAGACAAAATTATTAATTTATCTAGCAAAACAAAAATAAAACAAAACTCTAAAACTATACAAAAAAAATTTTAAATAGTTTAAATCCCAAACATACAATAATTACTTTTAGCATGGGACTCACACTAGGGCAGTTTCTTGAAGTGTACCTTCAAGAAAACTGTTGGGGGGAAGCCAGGATGGCTCAGTGGATTAAGCGCTCATTTTGCAGCCCCGGGGACCGAGGATTGAATCCTGGCCCCAACCCGTGCGGACCCATATGCTGAACTGGAGAGTTCCCCCAGTTCGGTTCTCACCGGGTGAGACTCCGGCCCAGTTCCTGACCTGTGCAGCCCTGCACCCACCTGTGGAATGAAACTATGTGGAAAAACTAATGATGTGCAACTATGGAGACTGTTCTGGGCCCTCCACCTTCTCTCTGTCTCTGTCTCCGTATCTCTCTGTCTCTGTCAAAAACAATAAAAATAAATCTTTGAAAAAAAATAAGGAAACTGTTGGTAGTCTGCTAAAAATCATGGACAGAAAATAAGAAAAATCATTTAAAAATCTTTAAAGGAATCCAATCTTTCTGTGACATCCAACGTGTGATTTCATATATAGCTAAAATATTATGTTGTAAAGATTTAGGGAAAAAAAAACTGGGACTCTATCATAAATACTTTGAGAAACTCTGCCTGAGTTTATTTTTTCCCAAGGAATTTCTTTTTGTACCTAGAAAAATCCTTCTTTTATTGGAAACACACACACACACACTGAACAACCATGCCTACATATTCTGATCTCTCTGATGATATTATATACTATGTATGAACTGAAATTATCACATTTGTTTTATTCTAACAAACATTGACTCACCTTCTGATTTGAGAGAAGGCTATTCATTAATGAAAATGCTAAAATTTAAATTTAAAAAGGGGTTTTATAGTAAGAAAGACAGAATGATAAGAGGTAGGCAACAAACATATCTTCCAGAATGACATTTAAACATTAAGGTTACAAAATATTTCATTGGGGAATGTGTATATGATACAAACTGAAGGGGGTACAAGAACTAGTTCTGAGAAGATTAAATATTTTAATATTGGGAGAGGAGGAAGATCCAGCATGAAAACTGAAAAACGATATACCTAGTTAGGGCTTCACTATTATGGAAACAGTGGAATAACTTTTTTAAAGGATGTGAGTAGTTAACTGTACCAAATATTAATAAGAAATCAAGGGAGATGAAAACTGAAAGTTTTCCATTACTGTTAGTAGAAGAAAGTCATTAGAAATTTTAAGATGAACACGTCAGTGGAAAGGTGGTTATGAAACCAAAATGAAGTGAGTAGAAGTTTGAACAGGGAGTGAGAAAAGGGGAATCAAAAAATAGCTTTTAGAAATCAAAACTAATGTATAGGAGAAAATTTGCCAGGAATTTGGGGAAGGCAGAATAATGGCCTCCCAAAGACAGTAATGTCCTAATTCCAGAAACCTGTACAGGGCAAAAGGAGTTAGCCAATGTAAGTATCTTGAATTTGGAAAATTATCTTAGGTTATCTGAATGGGCCATTCTAAATTCTGATTTTTTATAAAGTAATGATAGTTATTTAAACTTAACTAAAATATTTCAGTAAAGTTATATTCATTCAAGTTAAACAAAATAGACATTTTTCTAAAGCTGGTATACCTTTGAAGGGACAAGTGACATTAACAATGTAAGTGGGGAAAATAAGCATGACAAATATTAGTAACTACAGAAATCGCAAATACGTATAAATTTGAAATTTAATCAAATTTTAAAAACATGAATTTAGTGATATTTTCCTCAAGGTTATTTTAAAAGTTTTATTTATTTATTAATTTTTTGACAGAGAGAGATATACAGAGACAGAGACAGAGAGAGAACTGAACTGGGGGAACTCCCCAGTTGAGCATATGGTTCTGCACGGGCCGGGGCCAGGATTCAATCCTTGGCCCCCGGCGCTGCAAAGTGAGCGCTTAACCCACTGAGCTAGCCTGGCTTTCCCAAGGTTATTTTAAATTACTAGTATTTATATAGTCTCGGTAATAGTTGATTATGTTTCTATAAGTGGAATCGGAAAATTAAAGTTCATTTCTTGCAGCCTAAATGAAATATACATTTTTTTCTAATTTTGGAGGGCTACAATAATTCTTACAAAGTACATTTTTAAGTAATAATAATACAAACAATGTTAAAATTTTAATTGTTGTGAGTCCAGCTTTCTCGTTTTACACATTTAATTTTCATAAATTTACTAGTTTGTTGCTGTGTGCATTGAATAAGGTAAATGTCATATTCTTATCTTACCAGTATTAAAGTTTCCTTGTTTCTCAGGTGTAGTCCAAAATGATGTTCCTGCATGATTTTGTGACTCTGCCCATCTTCCAGGTGATTCTTCTGTTTCCCAGGGAAGAAATCAAATACAATGCTTTTAGTAAGTAATAAATGGAGACAATGTGAAATGTGAATAAAACCAAATATTACCAATTATTTTTAGTTGATATTATTAATAGTTGATATTTGTTTATCCACTCTGTTTTAAACACAAATACTTATTACATATGTATAGGGAAAGTATGGATAAGTTAAATACATATTCCATGATTAGCAAGATAGTTTGTTAAAAAGTGAAAATAAAAACACAAACTTTCAATAGTGACAAGGTAAAATAGCAATTTGTATCATTGAATTGGCAGTTGTACTATTGCAATGACTAAACCAATCAATCTGTTATATTGGCATTAGTTATAAACAGACTAAAAAGACATACATTCAATCAAAGAAAAATTTTCTGTATAATTCTGTGAGGTTCAAATTATCACAGTTTATTAAAGATGACATTATAATAAAAGAGTTTAAACAATTTATGCATGGTTGAGATATGAAACATGAAATATGTATACATGAGAATCAAGATTGGAATTCACCATCTATTATTATTAGAGTAACACTATTTTCCTAACTGTAGTCAATTGATTAGCTTTTTTCTTAATGGAGAAATTAAGGAAATATTCAAAAACACTCCCTTTCTCTCTTTTCATGCTTGTAGTTATACTCCTCCAATTTATATGACTTAAAAATACACCAATATCACTGTCATCAAAGATGTTTGTTACAAAATTATCTCTTTCTCACTATAGTTTCAATGTGCTTTAGTCTCAAACTCCCCTTAGAAGTGAACGTTTAGATTTCAGTGAGAACAAAAGAAGTCAATGATGAACTGATAAGAAGTTTCACAAAATGCCAAGAGAAACATTTCATATATTTTCTAATTATTTTAAATTCTAAATGAAGTTGTAAAGGAACCTATATATATATATATATTTTTTTTTTTAATTGTTAAATTTAGTTGGGTGACATTTGTTGGTAAAAATCACATACCAAGTGTACAATTCAACATTACAGTGTCTATGAATTGCATTATATGCTCACCAAACAAGAATCAGTTTTTTTCCATCACCATGTATTTGATGCCCACTTTCTTATCCCCCACATTGCCCACCACTCTCCTACCCACCTTCCCCTTTACCCTCTGGTATTCACTATACTATTGACTGTGTCCATAAGTTTTTGTTTCTTTGTTACTTTAAGTTTTATATTCCACCTCTAAGTGAAGTCACATGTTCCTTCATTTTTTCAGTCTGACATTTTGCTTGATTTGATGGTTTCAAGGTCCATTGACGTTATCTTAATTGATTGTATTTAATCTTTTCTTATTGCTGAGTAATATTCCATTGTGTGAATGTACTACAACTTCTTCATCCTGTAATCTACCAAAGGGTGCTTTGTTTCCAGGACTTGGCCACCATGCACAGTGCTTCAATGAACATTCAGGTACATGTATCTTTGCGAATTAAGGTTTTCAGGTTTTAGGGGTAGATACCCAGAAGAGGGATTGCTAGGTCATATGGCAGTTCCATTCCTAATTTATTGAGGAATCTTCATACAACCTTCCACAGTGGTTGTCCCAATTTACATTCCCATTAGTAGTGTATGAGGGTTTATTTTTCTCCATAGCCTTCCCAGCACTTGTTATTCCTTGTCTTGCTGATTATAGCCATTCTAACAGGTGTGAGATAGTATCTCATTGTGGTTTTAATTTGCATTTCCCTAATCGCTAGTGATGTTGAGTATTTTTTCAGGTATCTGTGAAGTGTTTGTATGTCTTCATGGGAGAAGAGCCTGTTTAGGTCTTCTGCCCATATTTTTATTGTATGTTGGTTTTTGTTGTTGTTTTTGCTGGGTTGTTTTCAAATATCTTTTCTCATTAGGTTGGTTGAATTTTTATGTTGTTGTCAGTTAACTTTGCTGTACAGAAACTTTTTAGTTTGATATAATCCCATTCATTTATTTTTGCTTTTACTTCCCTTTCCTTTGAGGTCAATTTCATAAAGTCCTCTATGAACCCGTCTATAAGTTTAGTGCCAATGTCTTTTTTTTTACAGTTTATTGTTTTGGTCCTAAGTGGAGGTTTTCAACCCATTTTGAGTTAATTTTGGTAGATGGTGACAGTTCATAGTCCAGATTCATTCTGTTTTATGTTGTTTTCTAATTTTCACAACACCATTTACTGAAGAGGCTTTCTTTTCTCCATTGTATAATTTTTGCTTCTTTGCCAACAATTATCTGTCCAAATATTTGTGAGTTTACTTCTGGGTTTTCAATTCCGTTTCATTGGTCTGTATGTCTATTTTTCTTCCAATAACAATCTGTTTTGATTATTATGTTTTGTAGTATAGACTTAAGTCCTGGAGCATGATGCCTCTAGCCTCATTCTTCTTTTTGTAGGATTGTTTTGGTTATTTGGGATCTTTTGTGGTTCCATATAAATATAATAAATTAAAAAAAAATTTAAGATTGATTTTATTGTTTAAGAGAAGTGAGAGATACAGAGAGACAGACAGAAACAGAGAGAAAAGGGGAGGGCCCAGAGCAGCCTCCATAGTGGTACATCATTAAGTGGTACATCATTAGTTTTTTAACATAGTTTCATTTCACATGGGTTGATGTTGGGCCACATGGGGCAAAACTGAACTGGGGCCTCCCTCAAGGAAGGAGAGAGACTTCACCACCATCCTTGCTGTTACCAGTTATGTACCACAGTTCAGCATGTGGGTACACGTGTGCCAGTATTCAATTCTCCAACCCCACAGTTGCCAGGCAAGTGCTCAAACTGTTGAACTATCCCAACATCCCTGAATCTGATGGTTTTTAAAAATCTATATCTGAAACAAGTGTTTGTGAGGTTTGATTGGAACTGCATTAAATCTGTAGTTTTGGGTAATATGGCCATTTTAACTATGTTGAGTCTTCCTATCTGTGATCAGAAAACATCTTTCAATTTTTTGTGTCTTGTTCAATTATTTTTAGTAATGTCTTATAGTTTTCTATAACACTTAGAGTATAAGTTCTTCACATTCTTTGTTAAATTTATTCCGAAGTATTTTATTCTTTATGTTGTGATCACAAAAGGTATTCTTTTTCTCATTTATTTTTCTGGTTTTGTTGTTCATATATAAAAATGCTATGAATCTTTGCAGATTGATTTACTGTATTTATTTATTATTTCTAATAGATTTCTGGTGGAGTCTTCAGGGCTTTCTATATAAAGAATCATGTCATCTGCAAAAAATGACAGTTAAACTTCTTCATTGCCAATTTGGATGCCTTTTACTTATTTCTTCTGCCTGATGGCTCTGGTTAAAGCTTCTAGCACTATGCTGAATTGCAGTGGTGACAGAAGACATCCCTTGTCTTGTTCCTGATATTAGAAGAAATAGTTTCAGTTTTTTCCCATTTAGTATGGCATTTGCCAAGGGTTTGCCATATATAACCTTTATTATGTTGAGGTGCTTTTCTTCTGTATCCACTTTATTCAGTGTTTTGATCCTAAATGGACATTGCTCCTTGCCAAATGCTTTCTCTGCATAAATTGATATAATCATATGGATTTTATCTTTTATTTTGTTTATGTGGTGTATCACATTGATCAATTTGCCTATGTGGAACCATCCTTGTGCCCCTGGGCTGAATCACACTTGATTGTGACGTACAATCTTTTTAATGCATTGTTCTATTCCATTTGCTATTATTTTGTTTAGGGTTTTTACATTGGTGTTCATCATAGATATTGGTCTATACTTTTCTTTATTTGTTATGTCCTTACCAGGCTTTGGTATTATGTTAATGTTGGCATCACAGAATGATTTGAGAAGTATTGCCTCTTCTTCATTTGTTTGGAAAAGTTTGAGAAGAATAGGTGTTAATTTCTCTTTGAATGCCTGGTAAACCTTGTTAGTGAGACCATCTGGTCCTGAACTCTCGCTTTTGGGGAGGTTTTGGATGATTGTTTCAATTTCCTTACTGTTGATTGGTTTGTTTAGAATATATAGTTCTTCATTCAGTCTAGGTAGACTATATGTTTCTAGAAAGTTGTCTATTATTTCTAGCTTGCAAAATTTGGTGGCATATAGCCCGTCATAGCATTTTTGCATGATCCTTTGTATTTCTGTGGTATCAGTCATAATTTTCCCTCTTTCATTTTTAATTTATATTATTAGTGTGTTTTCTTTTTACCCTTAGTGAGCCTAGCCTGGGAGTTCTTAATTTTATTAATTTTTTTCAAAGAACCAGATCTTCATTGCATTAATTTTTTTCTATGGTATTTCTGTCCTCTATTTTGTTTAGTTCTGCTCTAATTTTTATTATTTCCTTTCCTCTGATGACGTTGGATGTTTTTTTGTTTTTTTGTTTTTCTTCATTTTATAGTTCTTTTAGATGTGATGTTGGGTTATTTACTTGTAATTTTTCTTGTTTCTTGAGCTAGGACTATAGTGATATAAATTTCCCTCTTATTACTGCTTTTGCTGCATTCCAGTAATTTTGATACGTTATGTTTTCATTGTTATTTGTTTCTATGTATTTCTAATCTCTTATTTTACTTCTTCTTTGATCCAGTTATATTTTAGTAACATGTTTAATCTTCATGCTATCTTTTTGTAGTTTCAAAGCTTTGTGATCAGAGAATACACTTGGTATGATTTTGATCTTCTTAAATTTGATCAGGCTAGCTTTGTGTCCCAGCATGTGGTCTATCCTTAAGAATGTTTCATGTGCACGAGAAATAATATATAGTCATATGTTGTAGGATGAAGTGTCCTGTAAATATCAACTATGTCCAATTGCTATAATGTATCATTTAAAGCTGATATTTTCTTTTTTATTTTCTCTTTGGGTGATCTGTTCATGGCTTTCAATTGGGTGTTTAGTTCTCTTACTATAATTCTGTTTTTGTCAGTTTCTCCTTTTAGATCTGTTAGTAGTTGCTTTGTAAATTTTGGTGCTTGCTTGTTGGGGACATATACATTAATAAGTGTCACATCTTCTTATTGTATTATTCCCTTTATCATTGTAAAATGTTCATCTTTGTCTCTTATCATGATTTTGATCCTGAAGTCTATTTCATCAGATATATGTATGGCTACACCTGGTTTATTCTGCATGCCATGTGCTTGGAGTATTTTTCCCCATACTTTTACTTTGAGTCTGTATTTGTTATTGTGGCTCAGGTTTGTCTCTTGTAGCTAGCATAAGTTTGGGTATTGTTTTTTAATTCAGTTTGTTACTCTATGTCTTTTTATTGGTGAGTTTAGTCTATTTACATTTAGGGTAATGATTAATATATGAAGATTGCCTATAGCTATTTTATCTTTTGTTTTCTGGTAGCTTTATTTTTTCTAATTGCTTCTTTGCTTTTCTATTTCTATCAGTTATTTCAGTCTGATGGTATTTATGATTGTTGTTTCTGTTTTCTCTCTCGCGCACACTTTTTTTTTCCTTTTTCTTTTTTCGTGTGTGTGTGTGTGTGTGTGTGTGTGTGTGTGTGTGTGTGTGTGGTCTGTCCCAGTTCTAAGTTTTTTTTGCTTGGTCACCATGAACTTTATGTAAAAGAAAGTTTCATATATGTAGTGGTTCATTTTCTTAAGGATTTGCTGTTGTTTTATTTTGTTTTG
The DNA here is from genome assembly GCA_004027555.1 of Craseonycteris thonglongyai. NCBI lineage: Eukaryota > Metazoa > Chordata > Mammalia > Chiroptera > Craseonycteridae > Craseonycteris > Craseonycteris thonglongyai. The sequence goes on along the minus strand of PVKE010008140.1, from coordinate 20,876 downwards.
TTTGTATTTTTACTTTTTTATCTCCATTCTCTTTGGAAGTTTAAAGCTTTACTTCCTCCCCTTTTATGTTTTTGTTGTCCCGGTTTATCCCTATTTATTTTTACTTTTTGTTTCAGGCCCAATAGACTCCTTCATTATTTCGTTTAGCTTCTGTACATCTGAGAAGGTCTTTATTCCTCCTTCATATCTAAAGAATAATTTGGCTGGTAATGTTTCTCATTCCATATATTGAATACTTGATTCCACTTCCTTCTGGCTTATAGAGTTTCTGCTGAGAAATCTGATGACAATCTGATGGGCTTTCCTTTATAGGTTATAGTATTATCTTCCTGGCTGCCTTGAGAATTGTTTCTTTGACTTTTGACATCTTCAGTATAATGTGCCTTGAAGAAGGTCTGCTAGGATTTGAGATGGTAGGGGTCTTATTTCTTTCTTGAATTTGAGGTTCTAGTTCTTTCCATAGATTTGGGAAGTTCTCATTTACTATTTGTTCAAACAATTTCTCTGTGCCCATCGTGTCCTCTGCTCCCTTCAGAATACCTATTATTTTTATTTTACTCTTCCTAATGAAATAAGGTAGTTCTTGTAGATATCTTTCACTTATTTTAACTCTTAGGTTTCTCTCTCTTCTTCCTGCTGTAACGTTTCCAAACTTCTGTCTTCAGCTTCACTAGTTCTTTTCTCCATATGGTTGGCTCTGCTTCTTATGATGGCTATTTCATTTTTATTTCTTTCATTGTGTAGTTTATCTCCTGAATTTTATTTCTTTTTGTTTTATAGCTTCATTTTGTTTTTCCCTGAGATCACTTAATGTCCTCTGTGTACTCTGCCAGTTTTCTTTGACCTCTTTGAGTGTTTTCAGAATTGCAGTCTTGAATTCTGTTTCATTTACCTCATATACTTCCATATCTTCAAGTTTCTTTTCTAGAGATTTTTCACTTTCTTTCTGAGCATCTTTGTTCCCTAGGGTACTCATGGCTTTTGGAGAGTTTCTCTTCCTTGACCTAAGTACTTTTTTCCTGGTAGATGTAAAGTAATCTTTCTCTTCCTAGTTAGTGTTGCTGTTGTGTCCTACAATATTTTGTTTTTATTATTCTGTTTTTTCACAGTGGGAGCCTTCTTAGAAGGTGGGTTTTTCTTTGACTCAGTCATCTTGGTCTCTGTATGCCTCCTATTTGGGAAGATATGATAGGCAGTGATATTCTATGCCTCTGAGATCCCACTGAAGTCAGAAGCTAACACATCTGGGCTTCACAATTTTCCTGGATCCCTCTACCTGGTTCAGCAAGAAGGGTGGGGATGGGGTTTGTTGGAAAAGGTATGGGTCTGTTTGAATCACAGGGCAAACTGGAAGTAACTGACTGAATGCAGGCTTTGGGATGAGCTGGGTGTGTGAGTCTTCAGAGAGAGCAAGGGGAAGCAGTCAGGTTCTATGTCCAAGGCAACACAGTACAATGATTGGGTCATACCTCATTGAAGGTCATTCTTTACTTCAGCCACCAGAATACTCCTGCTGCCAGAATTCTAGGCACCAGAACGTGTTTTGGCTGCCTGCTTCCTTCTCCAGTCACTGCCTTATGCTCTGTGGGCCCTGGGCTCCAGCCACCAGATCCACACCCTGGCAGCCAGACCCACTCTCTGGTCACCTGTGCCAATCTCCAGCTTATGTGATGCCTCACTCTGGCCTCCTGTACTACTGTATGGCCACCTATGCCACACTATGGCTGCTCCCTCCATGCTCTTGCAGCGATATCTCATTACAGCCTGTCATGCCCACTTCGACTGTCTGCCCTGTATTCTGGCTGCCCTTGCCTCCTCCTTTGTCTGTTTTAGGCCTCAAACCCTCTCAGAGTCATTCGGCACCTTGACTCATGCTACCACATTTTCACCTAAATCTCTCCTCTGCTGATTTCCAGGTGGGTCCCCAAGTAGGTCTCCTGGTCACACTCTGTGGTGTGTCTCTGCACTCCTTTTTTTCCTTCTCTCTCATTCACCTCCCTTTATTTGGCTTTAGGTATTTTCTTGTGATGAGTGGGTCTCTCAACTGAGGCTGTGTGTTGTTTAGGGATTCTGTGGTTTGATATTAGCTATTCAGTTTGGTGTTCCTTCTTGGAGAGGTTTCAAGAGCTCCTTTCATTCTTCCATCTTGATGACTTCTCCTATATTTTTTGTGCTAAGTGAACTACTTAATATAGTTTTTGTTTCTATCAAGTATTGCCACAGAAAATTTTTAGCATGTTTAATGTTGAACAAATTACTATAGAATTTATTCAGCTTTTACTCATATCACGGTATTAAGCCTTACCCTACACTCCTACTTAAACTGGGGTTTCATGTGTCTATAAATAATACTGACTTTATTATTTTCAACAATGCCTCGTGCCATAAATTACTCCACAATCTGACTGAATTACATTTGTATTTTTGGTCAGTCTATGAGAATTTTTCTGTCTCCATAAGACCCTCCTTAGCTGTCTTTTCCTCATCTCACTGGCAAGCTAGATTCTTTGGTTTATCTTCTTTCTGCCTTTGTGAAGCTACTAGTGTCTTTTTAATTGTTGATCACCAAAATGTTTATTGTTTTCTAGAGTGCCCTTTAACTTGGATTTCCCTATAACATTTTTTATGTATAGTTAGTTCCTTTGGAGAAAGATTCAGAACTCTATGTCTTAAGGCCTGCCTCTTTCCTCTAAGAAAAATTTCTAAGCCACTGCAATGCCCTGCTTTTCTTGGAGGAACTATTTTGTTTTATGATCAAGGTTCTGGCAGGGGTAATAGCCTCTGGTCTTGAGTTGCCTACTTGGTGTGCAATGTCTGCCCTGCCAGTTGAGACAGGGCAACAGAGAGACCCCTGCATTCTCAGCCTGCCTTGCGTTTGGAGCATTCAGTAAATTTCTAAGTAATTTCATTTAAAATAATATATTATTACTATTTCAATTTTTTTCTTTTGTCACTTGTGATTTTTTTAATAGTTCAATTTAGTGGAGTAACATAGATTAAAAATTATATACATTTCAAGTGTAGAATTCTATAATACATCATCTGTATATTGCATTGTATGTTCACCCCTAAAGTCAATTCTCCTTACATCACCATATATTAGACCCCCTTTACTGACCTCTATTTTGCCTCCCTACCCTCTGGTAACCACTAATCTCTCGGTGTCTATGAGTTTTAGCTTGTTTGTTTGTCTTGTGCATTTGTTGCTTTCACTTTTGTATCCTATATACGAGTGAAATCATTCCAGGTCTAATAATTAAGTGCACAAACTTGCCACTCTGTGCTTTCATTAGCAGCACCGTACAAATAATTTGATAAGGAGTAATAGCCTAGATATATTGAGTCTCACAATGTATTTGTGTTGATATGGAAGTGTCTTGCTGAGTGTTGTTCATTATTGTTGTTGCCTGTTTTTGTGTGTTGTTGTGAGAAAATTGGAGCTTAAGTTAGAGCAATGAACAAACATTAAATTTCCTGTTTAACTTGGCAAGACTGGAAGTAAAATCAAGGCCATGTTAGTCCAAGTTTATGGGGAAAATGTCATAAAGAAAACAGCAGTGTGCAAATGGATTCAATGTTCTTCTGAGGTGAGAGAAAATGTCACTCAGATGATAAGATGTCAGGGCAGCCAGTAATGAGCAGAAGTGATGAAAACTGCAAAATGAGTCAAAGTGTACATCAAAATCCTGTTCGTGAGAAGCATGGCAGACCAAGTCAACATCAATACAGATATAGAAAAAAAATTATTTATTTACTTATTTATTTAATTGTTCAATTTATTGGGGTGACATTGGTTGGTAAAAAGTACAAAGTTTGCAGGTATACAATTCTACTTTACGTTGTCTATGCATTGCATTTCATGCTTACAACCAGAGTTGGTTCTCTTTCCATCATTGTTTATTTAATGCCTCCTCCTTACTCCCCAACTCCCCTATTCTCCTACCCACCTTCTCCTTTACCCTCAGGTAACCACTAAACTATTGACTGTGTCCATGAGTTTTGGTTTCCTTGTAATTTTCAGTTTTATATTTCACCTATAAGTGAAGTCATATGTTTCTTGACTTCTGCAACCTGACTTGTTTCACTTAATATGATGATTTCATGGTCCATCCATATTGTCACCAGTGGCTATGTTTCATACTCTTTTATCACTGAGTAGTGTTCCATTTTGTAAATTTACCACTTTACCTAGTCATCTATCAAAGAAAACTTTGGTTGTTTTTATGAGTTGGTCACCATGAACAATGCTTTGATGAACATTAGGGTACAGACATCTTTGTAAATTAAGACTTTCAGGTTTTTGGGTAGATGTCCAGAAGAGGGATTGCTGGGTCATATGGTAATCCTACTCCTAAATTTCTTAAGAATCTCCATACTGCCTTCCATAGTGGTTGTACCAATTTACATTTCTACCAGCAGTGTAATAAGATTGCTTTTTATCCACGGCCTCTCTAGAACTTGTTATTTCTTGTCTTGCTGCTAATAGCTATTCTAACAGGTGTGAAGTGGTATCTCATTGTGGTTTTAATTTGCATCTCCCTAACTGCTAGTGATGTTAAGCATTTTTTCATATATCTGTTGGCCATTTGTGTGTCTTCATGAGAGAACTCTCTGTTCAGGTCTTCTGCATATATATATATATATATATATATTAATTATTAATTATACTGGGTTTTTTTTGTTGTTGAGTTGTATGAATCTTTATATATTTTACGTATTAGCCCCTTATCAGAGGCATTGTTTGCAAATATTTTCTCCCATTCAACTGGTTTTCTTTTTACTTTGTTAACAGTTTCCTTTGCTGTGCAGAAACTTTTTAGTCTGATATAGTCTCATTTATTTATTTTTGCTTTTACTCCCTTTTCCTTTGAGGTAAAGTTCATAGAGTCATCCCTGAACCCAAGGTCTACAATGTTTTGTACCAATGTTATCTTCTATGCAGCTTACTGTTTTGCATTTTCTGTGGAGGCCTTTCATTCACTTTGAGTTAATTTTGGTATATGATGACAGTTCACAGTCCAGATTCATTCTTTTGTGTTTTGTGTGTGTGTGTGTGTGTTTATTCTTTTTTTTTTTAATTTTCTCAGCACCATTTACTGAAGAAGATTTCTTCTTTCTATTGTATATATTTTTGCTCCTTTGTCAAAAATTATCTGTCCATATATTTGTGGGTTTATTTCTGGATTTTCAATTCTGTTTCATTGGTCTGTGTGTTTATTTTTCTGCCAATACCAAGCTGTTTTGATTATTGACATTTTGTAATATAGACTGAATTTGAGGAGTGTGATGCCTCCAATTTTATTGATTTTTTTGTAGAATTGCTATGGCTCCATAAGAATTTGATGATATTTTGACCTGCTTCTTGAAAGAATGTCTGTGGGATTTTGATGGGGATTGCATTAAATTATATATTGCTTTGGGAAATACATCCATTTTAACTATGTTGATTCTTCTAATCCATGAACACAGGATATCTTTCCATTTCTTTGTGTCTTCTTCAATTTCTTTTAATAGTGTCGTATAGATTTTTGTGTATAAGTTCATCATGTTCTTTGTTAAGTTTATTCCTAAATTGTTTGTTTGTTTTGATCACCAAAGGTATAATTTTTCTCATTTCTTTCTTTAAAGTTTTGTTGTTTCTATCAAATATTGCTGTGAGTTTTTGTACGTTGATTTTGTTATTGCAATTTTACTGTATTCATTTATTGTTTTGAATAGGTGTTTTTTGGTTTTTTTGGGTAGAGCCTTTAGGGTTTTTTATATTAAAAATTATGACACCTGCAGTTAAAATCTGACTTCTTCATTTCTAATTTAGGTGACTTTATTTTTTTGTCCTGTTTGACTGCTCTGAGTAGGATTTCTAGTACTATACTGAATAAGAGTGCTGGCAGGAGACATGACTGACTTATTTCTGATCTCATAAGGTAAGCTTTCAATTTTTTTCACCACTACGTCTCATGCTACCTGAGAATTTGTCATAAATGACCTTTATTATAATGAGGTACTTTCCTTTTATACCCATTTTATTAAGGGTTCTAATCATAAATCAATGTTATATCTTGTCAAGTGCTTTTTCTGCATCTATTGAGATGATCAAATAACAGTTATCCTTTATTTTCATGCATTTTACTACATTGGTCAATGTGTATAGGTTGAACCATTGTTATACCGTAGAAATGAAACCCGATTGATATTGGTGTATAATCTTTTTAGTGAAGTGTTGTATTTGAATTGCTAGCATTTTGTTTAGGATTTTTATATCTGTATTAATCAGAGATATTGGTATGTAGTGTTATGATTCTGTGTGTGTGTTCATATCAGGATAATGTTGGCCTTATAAAATGTGTTAGGAAGTATTACCTTTTTTTCCATTTTTTGAAAGATCTTGAGGAGGACAGATATTAAAGCATCTTCGAATGATGGATAGAATTTACTAGTGAAGCCATCTGATCCTGGAATTTTGTTTCTGGGGAGATTTTGAATGATTGTTTCAATTTTCCTATTGTTGATCTACCTATGTAGGTTTTCCAGTTCTTCATGATTTCATCTAGGAAGGCTATATGTTTCTAAGAACTTATCCATTTCTTCTAGGTTATTTAATTTTTTATCTTGACTCTATCCACTAAACAGCTTTGATCATCAAAATACCTTTAATTGGTAAATAGTAACAGTGACAATAATAGTTAGAATTCTCCCTCATCTCTAAAGCTATAATTACATAACAATTGAGTCACAAAGAATGATCACGATTAAAGAAGATAGTGCCTTCATATCTCCTTCTCTCCCCTATTTTTCCCTTCAAAAATTATGACAGCAAAGCTGCATTTCTCTTAAAGTGATCCCAATTATAAGGCTCATTAAGAGACAGACACTTTGCAAATACAAAGATTCTGTGCTTCACAGCAAGCTCTCCAGTGTTTAATAGAGCTCTGTACACATTAAGAACTCATTATATATTTGGTAAATGGTGAATAACTGAATGAATAATTATTGAGTGAAACCTGCTTTAATGACAAAAAGTAGAAAAGGATGGCAAACTGACATGGATAAAGAGCAGACTTGAATAATGCCTTCCTTTTGTGAAATAAGAATCTGAGTAGAATATGAAAGAAACCTGGACATACTCCATTCATGCTCTAAACTGATTGAGGAAAAAGGTTGGATAGATGGAGGGTAACTGGGAATAATATCTAGATTTCAAAAGTGGTTCTAAAACCAAATGCAGGAGAGATTAGAGTTCAATCAGGAATGATACAATGCATTCTGTGCTGTTTCTTAATAATCAGACCCATCAGGCATAACCCATCATTGTTTTGACTGGCTCTCCATCACGACCACCATGCATGCAAGGTTTGTGGACACTACTTCAGCTATCCATACATATCTCTTGTAGGGCATCAGAATTTTTCTGCAACTATCTCTAGATCCAGACTTGATTTTTTCCCAACTTTTCAAGCTATGGGTTGTAGCATACCTGCATTTGAAAAATAAAAACAAAATAAACATAAATATTTTAATTATTTTCTCATATTGGCCTTAGCTATTTAAGTAAAGATTTAAAAAAATAACAATTGCTGAAATGTACTATTACAGTTTCTTACTCCAAAGAAGGTAAATGCAAAATATTTGTAGACAAATCAAAAGGCATTACAGTAAAAATAAGAACAACCACTATGAAATTACTGCCTGTTCTAGGCTAAATTGTGTCTCCAGCAAAATTCATATATCTCATTCTAACCCACAGCACCTTAGAACAGTATTTAATGATAGACCCTTTATAAAATTAATTAAGTTAAAAAGACGTCATTAAGGTGGACCCTAACCCAACTTAACTGATATCCTTATAAAAAGAGGAGGTTAGAATACACAAGCACATGGATAAAGGAAAGATGATATGAAGACTCAGGGAGAAGGCAGCCCTCCAAAAGCCAAGGAGAGAGGATTCTGAAGAAATCAAGCCTTCAGCTACCTATATCTCAGAATTCTAGTTTCCAGAATTGTAAAATAATTAATTTCCATTGTTGAAGTTACACAGTCCGGTATTTTGGTATATCACTCCTAGCAAACTACTACAGCACCAGTATTTTTTTTTAGAATGGAGATATTGATCCACAATTTTTGTTACTTTAAAGGCTTGGAGTTTGCTGTGATCTGTAGACTTTTTGTTGTTGTTGCTTTTTTTTTTTTTTTAGAATTGTGCCCTTTATGATAAAAAAAAATACCATCAGCTGGCTGGAGTAACACCATGTAATCAAACTCATGAGGATGTTGCAAAGAAATGTGTGGATATTTACACTGAAGTGAAAATATAAATACAAACAGCTTTACATCAGTTCAGGTCAGGATTTGATACCACGTGACCAGTATCAAACTAAAATAAATAACTATGAATCACCCTGGAAAATACTTTATTTCATTCCTGAGACAAAACATTAGAGTTAGGCAGGATTTATTAATGAGGAGGATTATATTGAGTACATTGATTTACAATTCTAAAAGGTGAATATTTAATGGTTTCCTTGTTTGTTTTTGGTCCATATCTATATGTCAGAATACCAATTATTACACCCTTGATATATTAGTTATTTTGCTGATATCAAAGAGTCCCAGTGAATCCTCAATTCCACAAAATCTATGTATTTGCAGAGCTATATCTGGACAAATTGTACTCATCAGAACTTGAACTAAAATCAGGTTCTCTGATTGATAAAACCTTCTTTTATCATTGGTAGATTCAACTCTCACTGTTTAATTACTCTTTAATTATATGTAACTTTTTCTTCCATTGCTGTTTATTTCTTAAGATTACAATTTTTACATTCTGAACATAGATACAAAGTCCATATTTCACAATAAGGAGGCCATCAGCATAGAACACTTATCACCAGTTACCAGCATATACAGTCCAGTGATGATACTCGTCTCTATTGACCATAATAAACAGATGATAAAAGGAAAAGAAGTATGTATGCCTCACAAAAGCATCAATACTTCTCACCCAGCTTTAGCTTCTTCCAATCACTTTGTTGAGATAAACCACTCTGATACGGAAAATCTAGTGTTTAATTCTGCCCTTTAAAATGCTGTCAGGAATTATTTCTAGGAGGATTTCTTTTGGACCATTGAGAAACTTTGAGGTTGTTAATTCATGGACATTGATTAGAGTTCAGAGAAATGTGTGATGGTTCTGCAGAAGTATCCAATCTAAATTTCTAAATGGAGTGTCTGTTCTCCTTACAATGGGAATCTCAGCCTTGGGAGGTAAAAATTACTTGCAACCATCTTACACCTGTTAGAATGGCTATAATCAACAAGACAAGGGGATAACAAGTGCTGGAGAGGCTATGGAGAAAAAGGAACCCTCGTACACTGCTGTTGGGAATGTAAATTGGTACAACCACTATGGAAGGCTGTATGGAGATTCCTCAAAAAATTACGAATGGAATTACCATATGACCCAGCCATCCCTCTACTGGGCATCTACCAAAAAAACCTGAAAACCTTAATCTTTAAAGATGTTTGTACCTGCATGTTCATCACAGCATTGTTCACAGTGGCCAGAACATGGAAACAACCAAAATGCCCTTCGATAGATGACTGGATAAAGAAGATGTGGCACATTTACACAATGGAATACTATTCAGCGATAAGAAATGATGAAATACAGTCATTTGTGACAACACGGATGGACCTAGAGACCATCTTATTAAACAAAATAAGTCAGACTGAAAGAATCACGAGACATATGACCTTACTTATAGGTGGAATATAAAACTGAAAGTAACAAAGACACAGAGACCTATGGACACACTCAATAGCTTGGTGATTGCCTGAGGGAAGGGGAGGAGGGGGGAAGGATAGAGAGAGGGGAGGTGGGCGAGGGCACCAGCATTATGGACACACTCAATAGTTTGGTGGTTATCTGGAGATGGGGGAGGAGGGGAGAGGGAGAGTTGTGGGGGGAGTTGGGAGTGGGCACCAGATATATGGTGGTAAAGGGGGAGCTGATTCTGGGTACATAATGCGATGCATGGGTGATGTGATGTGGACTTGTACATCTGGAAACTAATTGTTACCAACCAATGTCACCCCATTAAATTTAACAATAAAAAAAAAAAATGTAAACACCAAAAAAAAAAAAAATTACTTGCGGCAATCTCTGCTTTTGGGAAAATTTTATCATTACTACAATATGGTGTTTACAATAGAATATAGACCATTGTGCTAGTTTGAATATGTACACATACCCCCCCCAATTCATGTCTACTTAGAAACTTAATATATAATCTTATGTGAATACTATGCTTTTGCATACATAATTAGTTAAGATGAAGTTATACTGGATAATGGTAAACCCTAAATCTGATATCTGGTGTCCTTATAAGAAGGTCATATCAAGTTCCTGATACAAATAGAAGAGAATTCCCTGCCTAGATAGAGACAGGAATTGGAGTGATGCAGCTAGAAGCCAAACAATTCCTGGCAACCACTAGAAGCTAGTGGAGAGACACCAAACAGATTCTCTCTGGGTTCCTCCAGAGGAATTAACTTTGCCAAAACCTTGAAATCAGCATTTAAGCCTCCAGAATTGTGAGGCAATAAATGTATATACTATAGTTTCAAATGATATAATTTGTTAAATTTTATTATGGCAGCTTTACGGAGCCAATATAACCATAAATAAACTCATCAGAGGAGATATTCCTTAAAGATGGTACTAAACCATGTTGAACTAGGATATAGTGAAAAATCGTTAGAGTATTATAGAATTTTCAACAACATTAGTGTTTAATAATTGTAGGACAATAGAGAAACTTAGTCAACAAGTTGTCAGTTTTCATTTTTGGAGAAAAAAAAAAGAATGGTTGAGAAAGGAGATTATTATTTCACCCTTAACGATACAAAGTTTCTGCCTAGCTATGCTATCACTTAGCCTGTTCCACAGTTCTGATTCCCAACTGTACTAAATCCAGTCTTGTTTCCTTTTGGAAGTCTTATTTTGCTTGTTCACAGATCCATGGTTGAAACTAATTCCAAAAGCATAGAATAAGAAAAAAAAAAATCAGGGGGAAGCTGGGATGGCTCAGTGGGTTGAGCGCTCACTTTGCAGCCCCAGGGACCGAGGATCGAATCCCGGCCCCGGCCCATGTGGACCCATATGCTGAACTGGGGAGTTCCCCCAGTCCAGTTCTCTCTCTGTCTCTGTATCTCTCTCTCTCTCTCTCTCTCTCTCTCTCTCTCTCTGTCAAAAACAATAAAAAAAAGAAGAAGAAATCAGGTATTATGTTCTTTCATATACAGGAAAATGGGGAGTGAAGTAAATATAATTGATATAGTTTTTCATTATATTCCTAATTTTAATATGGGAATTTTTATAAAAGTAATACTTTATTCTTTTTTGGAATTTAATTTCTTTCAATAAATAAAAATGTAAAGGACGATAAAATACAAGGGCTGTTCAGAAATTATCCAGCCATGGGATGTAAAAAATAGAGGCATTGATGACTGGATTTTTTTCAGATAGGACTCATATACTGCCTTTTCAATTTTAGTTATTTGCATGTTTTAAATCTTATTTTATTACTTTTTTAGTTTATAGGGGTTATATTAGTTGATAAAATTACATAGGTTTCAGGTGTACAATTTCACATTATTACATCATGTATATATTGCCGTATGTGCTCATTGCACAGAATCAGTTCTCTTTCTATCACCATATATTTGATGTCTCCTCCATATTTTCTCACCCTCCTCCTCCCTTACCATCAGGTAACCACTAAACTATTGACTGTCTCTATAGGTTTTTGTTTCTTTGTTATTTTCAGTTTTATATTCCATTTATAGCTGAAATCATATATTTCTTGATATTTTTTTTGTCTGACTTATTTTCTTAATATGATGGTCTCAAGATCCATCGATGCTGTCACAAATGGCTGCATTTCATCTTTTCTTATCACTGAGTAGTATTCCATTGTGTAAATGTAGCTAGGAATAAACTTCACAGAGAATGTGAAGGACTTATACACAGAAAATTATATGACATTATTTAAAGAAATTAAGAAGACACAAAGAAATAGAAAGATATTCCATATTCGTGGATTGGAAGCCTCAACATAGTTAAAATGGTCATTACCCAAAACACTATACAGATGTAATGAATTCCCATTGACATTTACAAACATTCTTTAGAGAAATAGATTTTTAAAATCATTACATTCATATGGAACTACAAAAGACCCCATATCACCAAAGCAATCCTATAAGAAATGAATAAGGCTGTAGGCATCACATACCCAGACTTCAGTCTATATTACAAAATGTAAATAATCAAAACAGCTTGCTATTGGCAGAGAAAAAGACATACAGACAAATGAAACAGAACAGAAAACCCAGAAATAAACCCACAAATATATGGACAAATAATTTTTGACAAAGGAGGAAAAAAATATACATTAGAGAAAAGAAAGCCTCTTTAGTAAATGATGCTGAGAAAATTGGAAAACCACATGCAAAAGAGTAAATCTAGGGGAAATTCAGATGGCTCAGTGGGTTGAGTGCTTACTTTGTGGCCCTGGGGACCAGAGACTGAGTACCAGCCCTGGCTAGTGTGAATGTATATGTTGAACTGGGGTATGCCTCCCATATGGGAGGCTCCCAGTTTGATTCTTGACCACTGGTTTGGCCCCTGGCTCAAGGGGGCTTGCCTCCCACATGGGAGTCCCCCAGCCCAGTTCCCATGCTGTATGGTTCCCGCCCACCTGTGTGGAACAAAACAATGTAGAAAGCTGATGATGTGCAACTGTGGAGACTGCTCTCAACCTTCCCCCTTCTCTCTGTCTCTCCCTGTCTCTGTCAAAAACAACAAAATAAATCTTTAAAAAATAAAGAATGAATCTGGAATGTGAACTGTGACCATATACCAAAATTAACTCAAAATGGATCCAAGACCTCTACATAAGACCCAAGACAACAAACTGCATAGAAGAAAACATCAGTACTAAATTTATAGACCTTGGGTTCATACAGGAGTTTATGAACTTGACTCAAAGGCAAGGGAAGTAAAAGCTAAAATAAGTGAACAGTACTACATTAAACTAAAAATCTTCTGCATAGCAAAGGAAACTGTAAACAAAATAAAGAGGAAACCAACCAAATGGGAGAAAATATTCGCAAACAATGTCTCTGATATGTGGTTAATATCTAAAATATAAAATAACACACAATTCAACAAAAAAGCAAACAATCTAATTGAAAAATAGGCAGAAAACCTGAACAGATACTTCTCCCAAGAAAGCATACAAATGGCCAACACATATATGAAAAACTGCCAAACACCACTAACAGTTAAAGAAATGCAAATTAAAACCACAATGAGATACCACCTCACACCCGTTAGAATGGCTATTATCAACAAGACAAGGAAAAACAAGTGCTGGAGAGGCTGTGCAGTAAAAGGAAACCTCATACACTGCTGGTGGGAATGTAAACTGGTACAACCACTATGGAAGGCAGTACAGAGATTCCTCAAAAAATTAGGAATGGAATTATATGACCCAGGAATTCCTCTTCTGGGTTTCTACCCCCAAAACTTGAAAACTTTAATTCACAAATATGTACCCCAGTGTTTATTGCAGCACTGTTCAAGGTGGCAAAGTTGTAAAATCAACTAAAGCGTTCTTTGATAGATGACTGGGTAAAGAAGTTGTAGTACATTTATTTGCATTGTATTGAACAAAACATTTGAACTTGCATCAACAATTTTTATTTCTCAAAATATTTAGAGTTAATTTTATAAGAATTATTTTGTATAACTCCAAAAATGCTTTGAGAACAAGAAAGCATTAGCCCACCCAAAAGTCCATTTTTCCTCAAGAAATATTCAGTACAAAGTATGCCTGAATCTCAATGCAAACTACCCGTCAGTACAAGTAAAATAAATGCAGCTGTGTTGTGAAGATGTTGTATTTATGACTAATTTTCAGTAGTGTTATTTCAATAGATTTATATTTTAATAGTCCTGCAGAGATTTTAGAGTACATTTAAAATCAAAATATTACTTAGCAGTTTGTCAGTTCAATTTTAAATTGATTATAAATCTGTCTATCATGTAGCTAATAATTATCCAAAACAATATTTGAAATTCAACATTGTTTATTTTTTAAAGAATAGTTTAAATATTAGGATTGTTACACACACAAAGCAGTATTTTATTTTTATAAAAGTGCCCTTTGACAAAGCACACAGGATTTTAAAAAGGAATATAGAAAGATGATGGAGTTCTGTTTTTGCGTTTGAGTTTTTTAAAAGAGGAACTGCATTAGTTCTATCTACCTTAGACAATACACTCTTGATTGAGTCTTTCAGGAGTCAAATTTCACATGACAATGTCATTATAATCAATAAAATTTATTAATGGTTCCTGAAGCAAGATCTCATTAAAGACAGGAATTCTCCCTCTCAAGGGAGTTACAAGACAGTGGCATCTTCATCTCTCTGGAACCATCTTGACATTCTGTCCACTGAGTATGTGAATTAAATACAAATAGGTGTTTGCTATAAAAGTCTTGTTAGGTAAAGTTCATAATATTTCAGTAAATCAAATACTCATATAAACAAAGTGGCTTGTGATATTTGTGGTATTTCTTTTGAATACACATATTTATTTAAAATACAAAAACAGTAAGTTTGCATCACACAATTGATATACACTATGTGGGCAATCTTAGTAATACCTGTTAGTAACATTATTTAGTTCTGTGTGAACTGTATTTTGTCACATTATATATTACTAGTAACGTTAAATTACAGAATTGATACTTAGAATAAGGTAACATCTTCTACTTATTCATAGCTAAAAACTGAAGTTTAGAATCAGTCTCAACTTTCATAACCAGAAACATGTGCAAAATAAAAAATGAAGGCAGGAAAAGACATAAAAATTATATCTGGAACTAAATCATGAGCTCTCTGTTCATTCGTGGATTGCTGAGCAGAAGCAGAACCAGGCTGGTGGCTGAATATGTGGCATAAGATAAGCCTTTGGCTTTGCCTCAGGAAAAATACTTGAACAGATAAAACTGTATAAAAATTCATACCTTTCAGACATCCCTGCCTGGGAATGGCTTTATAGCAATGTGCCCAAGATCAGAACAAGGTTAATGCATTTAATATTTCTCTAAAAAATGGGTTTCAAGGATAGATATAGGGAGGGGTCATGAGTTGCCTTCTTTTGAATCTGAGCAGCCTTTATTATTTAAAATGCCTACAACAGTGAAAGGTGGCATAGGTTAGATGGGAAGACACAGTGTATTCTAACCAGGTAGAAAGTCTTACCTTTTCTTTAGAAACTTTAATTGAATCATATTAAAAATATTTTAAGAGTATTTGTGATAAAATAGAGTTTCTATTTTGTGGCTTTTTATGTTTAAGTACTTCTAAAATTAAATTTTGGGGATAAAGAATGTGTTATATTATAATGACCAACATCCTCCGTTGAAGATAGGAGATTAAGAAAGTGATATTCATATAACAGTGATATACCAAATATTAACATTTTTACATGGCTTTAAATTAAAAAAATATATTTGGAAACAGCCTTTGTCAAAATACATAAAATATATATTGCTTACAACATATACTCTTAGTATACATATACTATAATAACATTTGTGTGACAGAGCTTACAATGCGGAAAAGAGTGAAAGACCCCCGAGCTCATTTTTACATTTGCTTTTGGTGACAGATGTCATTGAACATTTACCATAAGACACCAACATTATTTCACATAACTTAGAGATATATTGCATAGTTGTAGGATGTAAAGTAGAAATGCTAGGAGGAAAACAAAGTTATAAACCTTTGAAACTGTTTCAAAAGAAGAATTCTCTTTATGCCTTAGACTCAAATGTTTTCTGCCCTCATCCTAAAAAATTTCAAAACACTGAATGTTTAGGGGGAAGTTCAGGGCTAGTATAAATAGAATTTCAAATAATAAAAATAATAACAGCAGCAATAATTAAAAAAAAAAATACTTTAGGTGCTTACACATAGGTTACTCCAGTAGACTCCAAGATGAGTAGGAGTCACCAACCAGTACCCTCACCTACATGACTTTCATAAACCAGGTATGTACTAGACCAAACACAACAGAAAAATGATTTAAACATCTAGTTCTTATAGAAACTATTTTATGGAAATAATAGATGTTTAGCTTGGTGAAATTAGATTCGTAAATTATCTGTAAGTTTTGTTTTTCTATTTATTTACTCATTTTTTTTACAGTCCTATTCTATGCTCTTACTTTTCACATAAGTATTAAAGTTTTAATATTATTAGCTATTGATAATTTTTTAATCTTAATAATTACTGGATGTAGCTATTTAGACCCTCTTTAGGTATATCATTTGACATCCATAAATAATAAAATCTCAGACATGTAAAAAAATCCACTATATCAAATTATTTTATAAGAAAAAAATTCTGTATTTTCACATACTTAACAAAGACTTTATTAAATTAGATATATTATATGATATTATATTAATATAATTTTTTAAACTGGTCAATCAAGTTTAAAAAAACTAATTCAACATGGTCCATATTTAGTACTAGACAAGTTGTCTATTGAAAAATTTGGGTAAATGTTTCACTATGAAAAGGATTATATAGACTTACTTTAAAGATAAAATTGTATGTGTGTGTTTGTGTGTGTGTGTGACAAAGAGATAGAAAGAGAGATAGAGACTAGAAATCAGACAACCCATGCTCTTTCCTAGTTAAATAATTTTGTAGAAGTCATTTACCTTCCATCTTGGTTAATCTTTTAAATCTGAAAAATGGGGACACCCAGATCTGCCTCATTAACTATGCAAAGTTGTCAGGATATGATATATGTGAACACAAAATAAAAATTAGAAAGTGCTTTGCAATTAATTAGCTGATTTTGGAACTGAAGATGAACAAGATAGATGAACAATAGAAATGGAAAGAGAAGAAGAGAGCTAACTAAAATAATCTACCAAAGGTAATTGAGTTTTTCACAATATTAAACTGGTCGGAGGTGGGAAAATCTGCCAAATGGTTACTACAAATAAATTATCTAGCTGATATTTCCCTAAATTGACTTAAAAGATGAGTTGTTTTGACAACCTGTAAACTCAGCCAGAAAAAGATTTAACCTTCCCTAACCTCCATTATCTATCTGAATTTCAAACCAAGTGCAGATGGAGAACTCATTATTGTAGTGACAACCTCTGTTGTAATTAAAAAACATGGGATCTATTTCAAAAGTAGGGGTAAGGCAAAGGACAAAGAAATGTCTGACCCTTTTCATGCATTATCCCAAGATTTCTTAACATGAAAGTATTTCAGCTGTTTCAAGCAGATATATTGACCTATGACTGACTAGCTTATACAACTATGACAGAAAATTTTAAGTGCTATTAATTAGCCACTAGAGCACAACAGTCAAAGGTGAAAATTAGAATAAATTGTAGCATACCTGCAGATTCTTCTCACAAAATTGTATAAACTTCAGCATCCTCTTTCAAATGGTACTTGTATACCAACCAATGGTATGGTTTCCTTTGTTTTGTTTTGTTTGTTTTTCACCAGTTTGAATGTGTCTGTTGATCTCAAATTCACATAATCGTGGAATCTCTACATTTCATTTTGTTGCTCAATATATCAGCTCAAATCTTTTCCTTTCACTCTCCTATTCATGGTGCTGACTGCCATTTCGAAACAACCAGCATAGTGTTTTTATACAATACCATGTTGGGCCACATTTCAAATCAGATTACCTAGATACAAAAATAAAAAATAAAAAAGAAAGTGAAAAAATATTTTATAAGGTGCATTATGTACTAAAAAATAGAATGAAGTACAGAAATAATAAAAATAAAGCAGTAAAACCAATAGAGAAAAAAAGCACAAAAACTGGTTATATTGAATCTGTCTTGCATGCTTTTGTTGCAGCAAATTTAAAACTAACTAAATAATAAAAACAAAATTTCATGTTACTGGTGCATTATATTAAATCCTCTAAAAAGCTGCTTTTTCCTATAGGGCAGAACACCTTTATTCACTTAAAACTTGTAAGCAATAGGCATAGAAATTAATTAAATTTCTTCTCCATTAAAATGACATTTGAATTCACCTTTCTACAACTCTGATATTCATGCAGTGTGGACACTATCTTATTCCTCATCTTTATATGTTTCTCCTCTTCCCTACTGAATGGTAATTCTATGATCCAGATGCCAAACTGCTAAAATATTCTTCCAGCGGCAGCATATGTTTCCTTGGCAAGCTTATCTAGCATCTGTACAAAAAGCTTATAGTTCCCTCTGGGTATGGAATACTTCAGGCTGCTAAGAGGCTATTTGTGTAGTCTTTTCCACATAGACACAATTTCTCTAGGCAAACCTTTGGTTCTAAGCAAATTTTGCAATTTTTTTTTTTTTTTTGCCCATTTGAGGATCAATGATATATACACATTTGCTTTACAGCAGGGCAAGTATTCTCACTCTATGGTCAGGGGTGAATGTGGCCCTGATACAAATTGGCTTAAATATAATAGAGGTTTATTTAGCTATCTTTTTAAGTCATATATATTTTTTAATATTTTTATTTATTTATTTTTGACAGAGAGAGAGAGAAAGGGAGAGAGAGAGAGAACTGAACTGGGGGAGCTCCCAGTTCAGCATATGGTTCCGCACGGGCCGGGGCCAGGATTCGATCCCTGGTCCCCGGCGCTGCAAAGTGAGCGCTTAACCCACTGAGCCAACCCGGCTTCCCCTTAAGTCATATTTTGTTACTATTAAATTATGACGATTATCCACATTATGGTGGCTATACATAATTATTATCAAGGTCAAGAAAAACAGCATTTGAAACAAAGCTGCATAGGGTAACAATATGGAAAAATTCACGTTGCTCAGCACTCATGTCTTTGTAAATGGGCTGTGTGATGTGTAGTTACTCATATGCAACTTTTCCCTCACTGAAATTTTAGCTTCAACACAGCTGTTTGGACCAAGCCCCCGGGTGGTATAGTGCACTATCTCCAGCACTAATATCTTGGAATACATTTTTGCCAGTCAGCATTTTATCTAAGCACTAAAAGTAACAATTTTCTTAGAGTTAGACCATTTTATGTTGAGGAATTTAAGACTTAACATTTCACACACACACAAAAAATCCTTGTATGGCTTTACACAGCCTTCATATCATATTACTCTTAAGTTTTTGGTTATCTTCTCAAAAGAATGTAAGTTAAATATTTAGAAAGTAAGTATTGTTCAACAAGCCTCATTACTCCTATTGAACAGCTAAGGGACACCAAAATGTATCAAAAATATCAATCACCATGCTCCTGTACTATGTGTGCAATGTTCTTGGAAACTAGCATTTTTGATATTTCATATCTCTTTTGCATTGTATTTTAAAGAATATCTTTTGAAATAGGCTGTTAGGAATACAGAAGTTAAGCATATTTTCACTATATATAATTTCTTCATGGTTGATGGTTACATGACCTGAAATTTCTGAATAAATAATGTTTTAATGAACTTTAAAGAAGAGCAGGAAATTTATTGACAGATGAAGTTGCATCAAAGGAAAACAGTCTCATGTATGTGGAAGACTTTTTTAAGATAATAGTATTTCCCACATAATATGTTAAAGGTGTTATTCAAAATAAATAGATAATTCCTTGGCCAGATAATCAGTAAATGAATTTATGCAAAGTTAAGCAGAGTTTTATTTACTGGAAGAACTCCTCTAGCCTTAATACTGATATGCACTGTAAATTTCTAAAAGAGAGTACATTATATACACACTCTTGACTCTGAACTCTTCCTTCCTTGTCTGGCTAGCAGGAAAGTGGTGCTGTCAGGGTTTAAAGAGAAAATCTATTGAAGGTCTCATGTGTTCAGTTTGAATAGGAATCATGCCATAGCTACAAGGAAGCCAATATCTCCGATCTGTTGTGTACGATGGCTTGTAGTGCTGCTTTGAAAAGCAGCTGTGACAAAATTCTATAAAATTCTTTTTTTTTTTTTTAAGATTTATTTTTTTTGTTTTTGACAGGGAGAGAGAATGGAGAGGGCCCAGAGTAGTCTCCATAATTGTATATCACCAGTTTTCAATATAATTTCACTCCACAGGTGGGCACAGAGCTATGCAGGGCAGGAACCAGGCTGGGGGGCCTCCCACATCAGAGAGGCACACCCTTGGAAGCAGAAGGTCTTCTGCACAGGAAGTATGCCCAGGGCAGGAGTTGAATCACTAATCTCCCATGTGAGAAGGTCGCCCTGCCAAGAACCAAACTGGGGGCTCACCCTAGTTCAGCACATGGGTCTGCACAGGCTGGAGCCAAGAAATGATCCTCGAACCCCAGGTCTGCAAAAGGAGCACTCAACCCTCTGAGACATCCTGGCATCCCCTGAAATTCTTATATATGAAAAAAAGTGTGCATTCTAATTTCTTAAATAAATTACACAAAAATTACTTTGGGAGTGATCAAGAAATCTTTCAAAAATGTGAGAATCTATAACAAAATGCACTTTTTTATATACAAACAATGTTGGAGAGTTCTAACATAGATTTAGCATTTGAGCATCTTTAAAAACCATAGAGTGTGTATATATATATATATATATATATATATATATATATCCTCAAATGGGCCCAAAAAAATTGCAACATTTTCTTAGAACCAAAGGTTTGTCTAGAGAAATTGTGTCTATGTAAAAAAGACTACACAAATAGCTTCTTAACAGTGTGAAGTATTCCATACCCAGAGGGAACTATAAACTTTACACACACACACACACACACACACACACACACACACACACACACACACACACACA
>PVKE010008139.1:0-48582 GCA_004027555.1 Craseonycteris thonglongyai | reverse complement strand
TCTCTGTCTCTGTATCTCTCTCTCTCTGTGTCAAAAATAAATAAATAAATAAAAATATATATATTTTTTAAATTAAATTGAACCTTGAAGATATGATGCTTGGTGACATAAGCCAGTCATGACAGGACAAATACTCTACAATCCCACCGACAGACAGCACCTGGAGAAGTCGCTTGCACAAGGACAGGTACGGCGGTTGTCAGGGGCTGCAGCTGGGGAAGTGGGGACGTCAGTGACTGAAGGACACAGAGTTCCAGTTTGGGAAAATGAAAGAAGTTCTGGAGACGGACAGTGGTGATGGTTGCACATCTATGTGAATGTACTTAATGCCACTGGGCTGCACACTTAAAAATGGTTCAGACAGTAAATCTTATGTATGTCTTACCACAATAAAAAGATACAATTTTTTAAAAAAAGAAACAAATCTGCCTATGGTTCCAAAAGAGTAAGTGAATCCTAAAGTAATGGAAACTTATTACAAAGAATCTAGACATTTCCATTAACATTTTTATCTTTTAGCACCCTTAAATTCTTTGCAGAATAAGAAGGAAGGCAAAGTAATTATTTCTCATAATTTTTAACTCCTTGGTCAGTCTCCACCTGAAGAACTTCCAGCACTGCTATGGGCTTTCTAGTTTTTATCATCCAAGGTAAGTTCTTCTCCAAATGAAACCAAAGCTGTCAGGGACTTTTATTTCTGAGGATCAAATGGCTTGTGAACCCGCCTGCTCCATGACACCTAAAAACACTGGATAAAATACAAGAATCAGCCTTTTAAGTGCACAGCAAACCCCACAGAAAACTAAGAGAAAGCCTCAGAGATTTAAGAAAGGAAGGAAGAAAGGAAGGAAGGAAAGAAGGAAGGAAGGAAGAAGAAAAAGAAAGAAGGAAACAGAAGAACAGGAGCAGAGAAGAGTAAGCAACGGTGCCAGCAAGAGCCTAGGAGACATCCGACAAGCTCCCATAACCAGATTAGGCAGTCCAACTCCGCAGCCACGAGACATATGTGGCTATTTAAATTTAAAGTCATTAAAATCATGTAATATGTAAAAGTAAGTTCTTTGGTCACATTAGCCACACTCAAAACGTGTCTGTTGGCTGCTGTATTAGCCCAGACAAATGATATTTCCGTCATCACAGAAAATGCGATTAGAGAACGCGGACGAGCTCCCAGCGCTGACAGCCAGGCACAGAACAAAGACAAAGCTCCACGCTCTTATATGCCACGGGAAGTCAGACTGCAGCTGAGCCCATGAGGCCTGGCACCTGAAAAACCAGATCTTCAATAAAAAGAATAATCTGTAAAAGAAAAAAAAAAAAAATACTTCAAAGGGAGACTGTAAGGAAGATTCTCCCCTGAGACTAGGTTTATTTGTGTTTTGGGAGGAGGAAAGGGAGTAGTCTCTGGAAATTTGTAACCAAACCAACCCTTCACACAAGCCCCCAAGTTCAAATCCAAACTACTTGTTGTGAAAAATCTCAAGCCTGGAAATTAAGTGGCCTAACAGCATCTTCAACTGAAAACCCCCTCTGGGAGAAAGCAGTCCTAACTCGGGTCTCATAAGAACTTCCACAGATTAAGTTACAATAAAGTTAGCCCAAAATTTAAAACTATGCGGGGAAGCCAGAATGGCTCAGCGGGTTAAGCGCTCGCTTTGCGGACCAGCGACCAGAGGATCGAATCCTGACCCCGGCCCATGCGGCTCCATGTGCTGAACTGGGGTGAGCTTCCCATGCAGGAGGCCCCCAACCCAGCTCCCGCCCTGCGCGGCCCCCGCCCACCTGTGTGGAATGAAACCATGTGGAAAACTGACGCTGTCAACTATGGAGATGGCTCTGGGCCCTCCCACTTCTCTCTGTATGTCTCTGTCTGTCAAAAACAATAAAATAAATTTTTTTATTTTTAATTATGCATAATAAGCAAGATCCAACAGAAATAAGTAAATAGCAATTTTTAAAAAGGAGTAGACAGTATGTTTCAAAATACAGTAAAAAACCAAAAATATGAACAAAAAGGCAACATATTTGAAAAAGAATCAAGTAAAAAGTAGGATAACTGAAGTTAACTCCACTGAACAATTTCAGCAAACTAGATAATGCTAAAGAGAGAATGAATCAGAGGACGTATCTGAAATTATCCAGAATGCAACAAAGGAAGACAGATAAGAAATATAAAAGAAGGGTAAGACACATCAAAAGTAGATTAAAACATCTAATATGTGTATCTAGTTTTTTAACAAGAACATAAGAATGAGGGAGAGACAATATGCAAAAAAAGAACAGCTGAGAATTTTTCTGAATTGATGAAAGATACTAATGCACAGATTCAAGTCCAGTAAATTCCAACTATAAATAAAAAAGGAAATTCATGCGTAGAGACATCAGTGAAACTGCAAAATGTCAATGACAGGGAGTTCTCAGAAGCAACCAAAAACAAAAAGCAGGTCGCTTACAAAGGAGCAAGCACACCTGACAGCAGATCTATCCACCGTTACAATGGAAACCCCAAGACACTAGAAGAGCATCTTCAAAGTCCTAAAACAGCTGTTAAGGCACTTAAGTACCCAACTTAGCTAAACTATTTTTTTCTAGAAAAAGGACAAAATAAAGAAAATTTCAGACACAAACTGAGGGAACCAGTACTGTAAACAGATGGTTCAATAAGGATTATTGGGGAAGCCGGGATGGCTCAGTGGGTTAAGCACTCACTTTGCAGCGCCTGGGACTGAGGATCAAATCCCAGCCCTGGCCCGTGCGGACCCATGTGCTGAACTGGGGAGTTCCCCCAGTTCAGTTCTCTCTCTGTCTCTGTATCTCTCTCTTTCTCTCTCTCTCTCTGTCAAAACAATAAAAAAAAATGATTATTTAAAACTATAGTTCACAAAGATGGAAAATGATGCCAAAAAGTGTGAAATACAGGAAAGAACGGTGAGAAAAGAACACTTGTAAATGAGTAAATTCAAAGAAACATCAGAAGTTTAATTTTCAAATCAAGAGCTACCAAAAAAAATTGGAGCAAAACAGCACCCAGTGCAGGAGGGAGGCGACAGGCATGGAGCTGTTGAACGTTTCTCATGCTGTTTCTCAGAAGCAAGAGGGGGCCAGCTCCGTCTCTGGTCCGCGGGTCTCCCTTCACTCCGCGTGTTTGGAGTGTGGGCAGGGAGTCCCTGGACCAGTTCTAACAGGCGGCTTTCACCACGAGCGCTGAGTCTATGTTCTCTGTGTTCCCCTCTGCACCCCAGAGAGCCGCTGGTGCTGGCACATAACTGAACGCAACCCACCGCTTCCAGCCAAACCCTGCCGGCCCCAGCCGGCCCCAGCAGAGACTGCCAAACCTGGGAGCTGGAATTAAACGTCTGCTGTGGTACACCACGGAGATTCAGCAGCGGTTTGTTAAGCAGCATCATTACATCAAAAGATGACTAATGCAGAAAGTAAAAATATTAACTTTAAATGCAAACTAAATTTGTGAACATGTGTATATATACATACACATACAAGTGCCCCCACACACATAATGACACCGTTTATATAAAGTTTCTAAACATGTCACACTGACAATATGTTGTTTAGGGACCTATGCAGATATCACAAAACTACAGAGAAAAGCAAGAGAATACGAGCTCCAAAAGCTGAGTCAGCAGTAGATGGAGGAGCAGAGGGAGGAAGGTGTGAGCCAAGAGGCAGGTGCTGGTACTGTTCCGTCACCTACGCTGAGACGAGACAGCTTGGACATCGTATGCTAGACCCTATGCAGCATATATGGTATTTCATAGAGTCCTTTGTAGAAACGTGACATTCTATATATCCATATAAAAAAGCAAACATTTTCCCACACAATTGAGAAATGACATGGGATTGTAACTAAAAGTAGCATATGTAAGCACATGTGGAAAGGAGTTAAGTGCATTTATCATCTTTAGCTCATAATTAAGAGGAAGAAACGGTTGCGGTGACTTGTCTGTCCTTTAAAAGTAAAGGACAAACACAAGGGACAGCCAATTCCACAACTGCAAGGGAGCTTCTCAGAACAGACTGATGGCAGCACAGGTACATGCCCCCCACGCAGGAACAGCTGGCTGCCCGAAGAGCGGCGCCGTGCAGCTGAGCTGCAGGCCTGCCTCACCTTCACACGTGGGCACTCCACACTGATTTGCTAGTCGAAACTCCTAGATCCCATTTCGCTAAACTGACATTTGTTGAACGGCCATCCGAAAAAGCTTAAGAAAATCTCCGTCACTGAGGCATCATTTGTAGCAGCAAAGAAATAACTTAAATGTCTGATAACGAGGGACTGGCTAAGTGAATTGTTAATCTGCATGTAACAGACTATCATGCATCATTTTAAAATGTCTCAGAGGGAAGCCGGGATGGCTCAGTGGGTTAAGCGCTCACTTTGCAACCCTGGGGACCAGGGATCGAATCCCGGCCCCGGCCCGTGTTGGACCCACATGCTGAACTGGGGAGTGCCCCCAGTTCAGTTCTCACTGGGGTGAAGACCCCGGCCCAGTTCCTGCCCTGGGCAGCCTCACTCCCACCTGTGGAACGAAACTATGTGGAAAAACAAATGATGTGCAACTGTGGAGACTGCTCTGGGCCCTCCCCCTTCTCTCTGTATCTCTGTATCTCTCTCTCTGTCAAAACAATAAAAATAAATCTTTAAAAAAAAATAACAAAAAAATAAAATGTCTCAGAGAAACCTGACAAGTGACTTCTCCACAAGGTGCTTTCTGCGACTTTCTCACAATGGGCAAGAAGTAACCAAAAATGAGGCTGCAGCCAACCTAAATGTATTTCCCTGAAGGCTTATGAGCCGACACTTAAATGGTTAGCGTTCAGTTTTTAAACTTAAAAGACAGATGACACACAAATTTATCATTCATTAATAAATACACACTGAGCGGCTATGATGAGCCAGGCAGAGTTCTAGGCCCTGCAGACGTAGCTATGAACAAGACAAAGGCCCTCTCCCCATGGAACTGCATCCACAGTAATTCTACCTTCCTTTCTTCAGATCAGGTCTCAGCTCCAACACAGATGACATGTGAACACAGACTCCCAGGCAATGTGTCCTCGTTCCAGATAAGGGAATAACCTTACTTAGTAGGAAAGTCATTATTCGTTGCCACTGTACTTTCACAGTTCTTGCTCTTTCTATAAAAAATGCTTTTCTGCCATTTATAGCCCCTGTAACACAATGCTAAGTCCCCATGGCTTTAAGTGTTATAATTTCCCGGGTCCAGAGAAGTAAAGCAAATCTATTATTGCTAGAGTGAGGCTTGTTTATCCTAGTCACTAAATCAACAGAGCACTTCCTGCTAAGGTCAGAGGAGATGGGGAAAATAAGAAGCCTTTTGGTTTCCTCGGCCTGTTTACACATGTTATGTTAATGAAGCATCAGATAAGAATGAGGTCTAATTTCCCTGGTAGAATTTAAGTTAGGTTTTCAGAAGGACTTAAAATTCTCGTAGCTTTACATGGGAAGACAAAAGTCCCTTCTAAAATCTCAGTTACAGAGGCAGGCCATTCACAAGGGGCTTGTAAAATGGGATATATTTTCCTAATGCACTTGACACATCCAATAGGAACTGAGCGTAACACCCGACCTCTACAAATGAAAGCTAAAATGAAGGAGACAATGTCTTTGATTTTCAGGATCCCAGTATCATTTTAAAAGGCAGTTAAAAATTCCAGGCTGCCAACTATAATAACAAGCCCTACAGCACAACACCACGAGAAATGTACAGAAAAGTAGACCTCGTTCCAGGCCTTATCTTCAAGGAATTTCTACTAATTCTGCATCCGTCCACTCAGTCGATCAACACTAATTCAGCCACACAAGAACGCAAACGCTTCTCAAGGGGCTTGCGATGCCTGGTCCCCACCCTCCTGCACTAACAGACATGTTCCGGTCGAAAACACCAAGGGAAACCAGAAGGAGATGCAAGTCAAGAGCTACTACAGCTCATGCAAACGCTGTGTCCTCAACAAAAATGAGGGAATTTATGGGCAATAAATATACATATTGCAGGAAAAGAGAGGAAAATTCACAAAAATGCCAATAAAAATGGAATTCAGCAAGTTGATGGCAGACTGTGTCCTTGCAAGAAAATCACTCCACACACAGGAAGTCCTAGATACAAGCGATGCAGGGCTGTCACTAACCCGCTCCAGGAATTCAGACCGAGTCACTTTACTTCTTTGAGTCTCAGTCTCCTTATCTGTAAAACAAGAGGTAAAACTTCCAACCCGCCTACCACTCACGACTGTCATGGGGAAAAAAATGCTTTGGTATACTAAGCATCATATATATTTGTCACATGACTCAAGTGGTATACTAAGTATCGTATATAGGTATTCGACACATGTATTAGTGCTGATCCATTTTTGTTCTTAAAATAAACTTTCATATAATATAAAAGAGCTAGAACATAATTTTTAAGTTCTCTTTCTAGCACTATAAGACTTATCACCTAAAAACTAACTTTAATTCTACAGGTAGAAAGATTCTAATTCCTTAGCATCATAAGCAGAATCAGTAAGTTAAATTACTGCAGTAAGCCAGGTGTTAAGTGCAACAAACTAATCTAAAATTGGTTATGTTTCCTTTAAAAATGGTCCAAATTCAAACAACACTTGGAAAAAAGTAAAAATAACGATTTAACAGTGAAGTAACCAAAGGCACCCCTAACTTTATGGGGAGAGAATAGATGACATTTTCATGGCAACCCTCAGTGACAGCAAATCAACCTTGGAGAAAAACTTTTTGTAACAGAAAAATATTTCCCAAGCAAATCTGACAGATGATCTTACAAACTGATAATAAGATGTTGGGTCAAAAACCAAATGAGATGTAAACTGATGAGGGATGGGGCTCAATAGCCCCAAAAAGCAATTTGTAAAGAAGTGTTTTCTCTTTAGCGACTGATGCAGATTGTCTGCAAACAGGAACTGCTCTCAGCACTGACGTGAACGCATGTTCTAAAGCGCTGCTCTGAAATCAGTCTATCGCTTCACCTTCAGATCATCTGCCCCTTCCCTTCGCTCCAGTACGTCGGCATCGAGCTGGGAAAGGAGAACACAAACACACGGGAAGTTACAGAAAAGACTTCCAACAAATCTGGACCAGGTATTACAGATCAGCCCTCTTGCTTGAAAACAATAAAAACTAGGCAAAAATACATAGTACTAAGTATATTCTAAAATTATTAATACTATCAGAGGGTATATACTGGTACAACCACTTCAGAAAACTTTGATAGTAACTACTAAAGCTCACAGTACATATTCACACTCTACCTATTAGTCAATGATTTCATTCCTAGGCGTATATCCAGAAGGGAATGCATTTGTTCAAATAAATATATACGGTATATATGTATTCACAGCAGCTTTACCATAATAGCAAAAACTGGAATAAGCCAAATGCCTATGACGAGTAGAATGGATACATAAATCATGATGCAGTCATGCATCAGACAGGCCACTACTACAGCAGCTGACATTTCCAGTAGCGGTCACTGCACTATTTCTGGCCACACGCTCTCTTCCAGAATCGTGCCTCTTCCCAACAGGAGACAGAGCCCGATGCCCCATTCTGTGCACCTTAGGGAGGCTCATAAATGGCCTCAAAGAATAGACCGCAGTGGAAATACCACATAAGCCTCAAGGCCAAGACATGAAAAGCACCACAGCATCTGTCTGGCTGGCACGCTCTCCACACGGGGTAGGATGCTTGCCCTCGGAACCCAGCCACCACGCAGTGAGCGGGCTCAGGCCATGCTTAGAGTTCTGACATCAGCCACCAGGCGTGTGAGCAAACCTTCAGTCTGTACTATGCCCAGCCTTCACAGCCCAACTTAAAACCACATGGGCAAGAGACAACAGCATTGCCCAGCTGTGTTGTTACATGCAGCTGTGGTGTTTCCTTAGCAGACCAGTAAGGAAAATACAGGTTATCACTGAAGTCACTGAAGGCTGAGGCAATTTCTTAGGTGCCATGGTAACTAGCGCAAATACACAACAGTAAAAAAGAAACCCCACTGCTACATGTAACACCACAGCCGAATCTCACGGACACAATACGATGCAATGAAAGAAGCCAGACGCGAGAGTGCACACTCTGCAGGGTAGCATTTTGATAAAAACTAGAAAATGCAAAACTAACCTATGGTGACTGAAAGGTGAGGAACTGGTACCTGAGGCAAAGGAGGAAGATGGTATTGACTGGGAAGGAGCAGGACAGAACCATGTGAGGTGACAAAAATGTCCTGTACACTGAACTGGGTACGATTATGCATGTAGCTACATTTATAAAAACTCTCCAAGGTATGCCTTCAAGGTTCATCGTGCATGTTACAACACACATATTACAACTTAACTTAAAAGGGGGTAAAGAGCTAGCATGTTAAAGAAGAAATAGCAGCCCAGGCCGAGAGGCTACAGGAATCCAGAGCGGGCAGCAGCCTGGCACCCTGAGGCTACCGTGCTCCGGGGAACGAGATACCTGAGAGGCAGCCCTGCAGGCCAGGAAGACAAAATAACAGAGTGCACGACCTCAGAAAGCTGAATCCGGGAGAGAGAGCCCAGAAGGAAACCACACTAGCCTTCACACAGCCTCTGCACAAAAAATCTCCATTGCATAAAGGTGATCCTGAGAGCCTGGCAAAAGCAAAGGAAAAAACCCTTACCGAAATCTATAATTACCACTAGAAATACTTTTTCAAACATAAAGACACCCAGGTACTCACGGAGGTGAGACTGAGAATAGCAGCCAATGGAAAAATCCTATAGGTTTCTGGGACAGAGTTAACATGCTTCCGCTTTCCACAGAGAGACGTCCAACGCTTGAAATTTTTAATAGGGTATTAGAAATTATAAACGCAGCATAGCAAATTTTTAAAAGCATCAACTTGAACCTTCAGAATCAAAAGTATAATAACCAAAATTAAGAACCCAGAAAATACATTTAAGAGCAGATTAGACAGAGATGGGGATGAATTTAGTAAACTGAAAGACAAGCCAGAAGAAAATGTCAAAAAAATAAAAGAAAAAAAATAGGGGAAGCTGGGATGGCTCAGCGGGTTAAGCGCGCGCTTTGCAGCCCCAGAGACCGAGGATCGAATCCCAGCCCCGGCCCATGTGGACCCATATGCTGAACTGGGGTGAGTCCCCCAGTTCAGTTCTTGCCGGGGCCTATGCAGGAGGCTCCTGGCCCAGTTCCTGCCCTGCACAGCCCCGCGCCCACCTGTGGAGTGAAATTATGTGGAAAACTAATGCTGTCAACTATGGAGACTGCTCTGGGCCCTCCCCCTTCCCTCTGTCTCTCTCTGTCTCTCTGTCAAAATATATATATATAAAGTTAAAAACAATAAATAAACCACACAGAATAATGGAAAATATAGAAGACAGGTGACATACATAGAAGATTTTGTGAGATCCAGCATAAGGTGTACCAGTAACTGACATTCCAGGAAGACTAGCAAGATAAAGGCAAAGAATCACTGTTGAAGAGATGAAGGCTGAGAACTGTTCAAAACTGATAAAATCTATCAAGTCACAGCATCAAAAGGGATATACTCCCTTGATCTGAATTCAAAAAACAAAATCTTTACAATATCCTGACAAAAAACAAATTACCAACAAAAAAAGCAATAAACTTCAACTGACTTCTCAATAATACAAAGCCAAATACTATAATCTCTTCATATATATATACACACACACACACACACACACACACACAATCTAGAATTCTATACCTAGCAAAATGTATCTTTTAAGAATATAGGTGAAATAAAAACATTTTCCAGACAAACAAAGTTTGAAAATTTGTCAACAGTAGATCCATTTTAAAGAAAATATTAAAGGGTATTCTTCAGGCAGAAGGAAAATTATTCCAAATAAAAGGTCAGTAATTCGAGAAGGAATGAAAAAAGAAAATGCAGTAAGTCTAATTATATAACAGCAGCATAAAACAATAGAAAAAAATCTTTAGGGTTTAAAATATATACATATACCTGTATGTGTATATATGTACATACGTATATATGCACTTAAAAATGCAATAACAATGAAGTAGGTAAAGGAAGGCAATTGATGTTTTTAAAGGCCTTGCCTTATCTGGAAAAAGGTGAAAATGTCAATTAATATTACACTTTGATAAGTTGGGAATACATATTAGAATTTCTTAGGCAAACACTAAAGAAACAGTAAAAGAATATATAATCCCTAGCCAATAAAAAGGAGGAAATGAAATAGTTACTTTTTTTTAATCAATCTAAAACAAAGCCAGAAAGATTTTTTAAAAAAGAACAAAGAACAGGTTAGACAATTAGCTTTTCAAATTTGTAAACATTAAAAATGTTTAAATGGAGATATTATATGCCAATTCATTAAATTTTATAATAGGCATTGGCAAAATACAGACATAGCTAGCCCCCACACATATACCTAACCTTTATAAATTTCAATCTCCTCACCTATTCCATTGTTTCCATTGTGACTAACTTTTCAAAATCTTACTTCACCTTATCTTTTCTTACCACAGATGTGAATAAGCATTAAAATATCCAAAACCAAGTAAGAAGAAATTGGAAAAAGCCCAGAGAGCCAAATGGCTTATAAATACTGCATTAATTCCATAATAAAATATTCATTTGCCATTACTGATCTATATAACATTACTGAAATTAATACATTAAGAAGCTTAAAAATGACAACTTTTCACTTATTTCATGGAAGACACTACTCTGCTATTTTTTAATTCACTTGCTAATTCAGTGAAAGGAAAATTCCAGGATAAAATTGTAACTTTTCCTACACTCAACAATGTCAGCAAGACACAGGTGCAATGTATGCTTCTATCAGAGAATAATTATTCTCTTTAGGGCCACAAACACTTAAGCAAACAAAACATGAAACTCCACTCTCTCTTGACCTTCCTAGAAGCAAATGAAACTACCTACCACTTAATCGTTTTATTTTGTTTTTATTTTAGGGTGGACTGGTCCCACCATTTTGTGAGCATGTATTTTAAGTAAGGTAATCTAAGCTCTTCCAGGGGAAAATGCCATCAAAATTAAACGACTATAGTGATACTATATTGTATTTCTGTAAAGAAATCAAAGAACCTTTCAGTTCACAGGTAATCGCCGTTTTACAGATACAGAAACTAACAAGTACCGGTGTCCCGGTTACAACAGGAGACAGTCAAGTGTGCAGGTCCAGGTCCGGTGCTGCTGGAGTCGCCCTGCTTCCCACAGTGGCAGTGGAACAAGAATGAGCCTTCAGATACTTAGACTGTTGCCTCCACGCTATGTAGGGCACTAACTCAGGAATTGTGTACCTGCTCTTCTCTTATCTGACGAGTGTCCCGCCCACCCACCTCCCCTGTCCACCAACCACCTCCTCCTCACCCTCCAGGTCCCACAAGTCACTTCTTAGTCACTGCCATCTCCAAAGCAGGTGAGGGTCCCTCGTCACACGGCTCAGAGCTCCCTGTGCTGTACTGCCAGGGACTCACGCTCCACGCCTCCCACACCCATTGTTGAAAACAAGGCACCTCACAGGAGGTCCTGCAGCACAGAAAAGGCACTCGAATATCTGTTGAATAAACAAACCTGATTCTATGATTCCCTCAATTTTTCAAATTAATTTTAAAAGGTAAGCTATGTGCATGAAATGTTATAGCCTGGGAATGGCACAGACCAGTTGAGAATTAGAGTATCTATGACTAGTTCCCATGTTCTTAACCCCGTGTACTACAATGAACTACACTAGAGGTCAGAATTCCTTCACATCAATATTTGCGTTGACTTCCACTGGCAAAATTGAGACACTTTTTAAAGGGGGGGGGGGAATGAGCCTCTAAATACAAGTAAATCACACCTAAGATTGCAATATGCCTTCCAAAAAAGTCACACTAAAGGAGCAAACTATAACTTCCTGGTACTGAATGGTCTGAAGTATTGTTTATTGACCAATACCACCACACTAAAATAGAATGGTTAAAGTGAAATTGCAAACATACAACCTGCCTCTTTCAACCTGATGTAGCAATTCCCAGTTTTCATTTTGCCAGCTTCTGCCTTTGAGTTCCTAGCACTTTGTAACCAAAGTACTTGCGTGTGTTTCCAATTTGCCACTAGCTTGAATTTACCTGCCTCTTTTCCACCCATTTTCACTGGCTACAAATAGTAACAGTAACTCCAGAGAGATGAGCACTTGGTAGCAAAGACTAAGCCGGCACCAGAGGCGGGGACTGAATCTGCATGCCAACAAGCTGTCTTGGTTCCCAATAATGTGAAGGACAACCAGTCCATTAACAGATGGTGTCAAAGCCGGCTCTTCTACTGTTTGACCAATGGCAGCTGTCCGCCCCGCCCCCAGGAGCTCTTTCCTGCTAAAACTGGAATGGGCTATCCTCACCGAAAAGGACACAAAAGTCTCACTGAAAACAGTAAGTAGGCACCAAGATGCCACTCGGGGCCCAAATTCTTCCTGTTTGGCAACGGATGCTTGTTTGGAACACCTTTGTAACCACTCAGTAATTCTCTAAATACATAATCAGCAAAGGAATTTCTGTTCACTCAGGATACCTGGGCTGGCCATTAAAGCCACAGTTTTAACAATTAATCTCAACTTTTACTAATATTCTTTTTTCTTTTTCAATCAGACCTATCTCAATCGCCTGTGCAAAAGGCAACATAGGCTCAACATCCGTTAGAATTAGTAAACTCAACTTGACAAACTTTCTTATTTAAAAAAAAAAAAAGCAAACTCAGGAATGATTTTCCTAATTTTAGATGGAGAAGCAAAAGCCAGCCAACCACTCTGCATTGAATGCTCGTTTAGCTTTTAAGATCACTTTAGAAAAGAAAAAAAAGTAGCCTGACTTCCTACTAATAGAACTTCCGAGAGTCCATGGAAGAGGGAGTGGGCCAGGGTTCTCTTAAGTTCTGTGCAACTTTTATTCTGAGCTACAAAATACCAAACGGACTCAGTCCTGTCTGCCGATGGAGTCCCACAGGCCTGAAATCGTTCTCAACAAGCACACTAGTGAGGTCCGACGTCTGGGAAGGAATCTGATGCACAAATCTTCCCCGGTCCCAGCAGGGACTCGCCCCGCTCACGTTCAGATCTACCAGCTATGATGCATCTGCGGACTGAAATGGGGGCGGGGAGAGAAGCGGGGCAGGGGGTGCGAGACGCCTTTCGGGGCACCCTCCCGGCATGTTCACCCGTGCGCGTGGGCTCCCCCCACGCAGGAGCCGCTGCAAACTTTGCAAAGACGCCCCGGTTCCCCGGCTCACCCCGTCCTCCCCTGGCCCCGCTCGAAACCAAGGTCCGCGGCCCCGAGGTACCAAGTCCGTCTCCCGCCCGGGACCCGGGGGCAGCGGACACGCGCCTGCGGGGCGCAGGGGGCTCGCTCCGGGGGGCGTGTCTCCTGCCTCTGCGTCCGGGGCACCGCAGCCCCCCCCCCCGCACGCCATGCCGCGCGCGCGCGCGCCCCCCACCCGCCTGCCAATCACCCGAGCCCGGCCGCGCGGCCCCGCCGCCGGGACCAGGGCGCCCCCCGCGTGCGCGCGCGCGCGCGCCGTGCAGCGCCCCCCCGGGGCGCCGGGAATGGCGACGGCGGCCGGGCTCTCCGCGGCCCCGGGTGGGGGGGGGGGAAGCCCAGGGGGAGACCGGGGCAGCGAAGTTACCTCCGGGCGGTGGGTCCTGGCGGCGTCCCGGCCGGCGGCTACCGCGGTGCCCTCCGCCCCATTGTTCCCTGTCCGTCCGTGAGGAGCCCCGGCCGAGCCGAGCCCGGGAACCAGGAAGTTCCCCGGAGCGACACCTCCTGCCGTCGCTATGGAGACGGCCCCACACCCCCACACCCCCGCCCGCCTCCCAGGGCGGCTCGCCCGCCCGGGGACCCCGCCTCCGGGCCGCCGGCCCCGCCTCACGGGCCGCCGCCAACCGCCGCCATCTTGGCGCGGCCCGGGCGCGCCTTCCCGGCGGCACGTGCGCGCCGCTCCCGCGCGCTCCCGTCCACCATCCCCGCGGGGGCGCGCGCGCAGGGCCCTGGCGCGGGGGCGCGCGCGCTGCGCGGACTGGCCCCACAGGCTGAATGAAGCTGGTGGTCCAGGGCACAGGTGAAGGGACGGCCTGGGGACCAGGGGGCGAGGTCCCCAGAGGGGTGGGCACGGGCCTGCACGGTCTCTACAGCCAGACGACGGCCTGGTGTCTCAGCTCTGGGGCGGCTCCTTACCAGCTTGCCGGCCCTCGCACCGTCTTAAGTCACGTTCTGGGCTTCTGCAGCCTCCAAGTCGCCTCTTCACACCACCTGCCTCGCAGGACCCTGAAACAAGCAGGTGTAGGAAATCATCGTGCGTTCCATACAATGGCATCGCTTCTGGCAAAATGCATATTTCTGTCTTTTTGTTCCTTTTAGGAACTGAACCTACTTTATACAGACTACAACTGTGTTCAGGTCCCACTGCTGCTGACAACTTCCCGAGTCTTCGTCTTCTGTCCCCATCTCTCTCTCTCTCTCTCGGTGAATGAGGTGAACTTTCCAACACTGCGACTAGCTAGCTGGCAGCTGAACGTTAGGGTGTGCCAACCACCAGACAGCTTCCTGTCCTCGGCTCCAGGAACTGGAATTACTACAGCTGGCAGCTCCGCGTGGCTGCTACTGTCTCTCTTTTCCAGCGGGTGAAAACTGACACCAAGAAACTGGGTGCTCTAGGTGAGAGGAGGGCTGCAGGGGGAAAATGCAAACTTGCAGAACTCTGCATAAGAGTAGGTATTTTTGTTTGTTTGTTTGTTTGTTTTGTTTTATTGTTTTTGACAGAGACAGAGAGAAGGGGGAGGGCCCAGAGCCGTCTCCATAGCTGTACGTCATCAGTTTTCGAAATGGTGTCCTCCCGCACAGGTGGGCAGGGGTCACACGGGGCAGGAACTGGGCTGGGGTCCTCCAGCATGGGAGGCACGCCCCAGTTCAGCAGGTGGGTTCACACAGGCAGGGGCCAGGGCTCGATCCTCGGTCCCCGGGACTTCAAAGCAAACACTTAACCTGCTGAGCCTTCCCGGCTGCCCCAAAGATTAGTACTTACAAGGTCTCTAAGTTCTTCTAGCTCACAGGTGTTATCGCCTTGTTCACTCTAATAACTACAAATGGATACTTCCCTTTGGGTCTTCCTTCACTCATTTAAACCAGATTTATGAAGACTGGTGTTTATTTTTATGATCCCGATCCAAAAAAAAAAACCACAAAAAAACGGCATAAATCTCTTGATATATGAATTGGGCTAAAAACAGATTGGGACTTGGCAGGACATGGGAAACTTGTCCAACACCCAACACTTCTCCCACAAGTACGCAATGCTCACCCAGCCTGGGAGATCCTGAAGTTCCCTGAAGGCATGAGACCCCGCACACGCAGCTCTGCAGCGCCCCCTGAAGCCACAGATCCGCTTTGCACATAGTAGGCCCTCAGTGAATGGCTACTGGGTTGAGTCGCTTTGTTTGAGGTTGATCTCCCGTCAATTCACGGACACACACACAAGCCATTACTCGATATCACTACAACCATCATAAACAAGAACCCTAAGTCACTAGTCTAATGAGTTCATGGGGATTTCGACTATGGCCACCGGCTTACTTGGCAAAATAAAGTGGAAATTTCAGATGTGGGTTTTTTTTCCTGTAAATTGTATGGGTAATTTTGTAAAAACTTTATTATAGATTAATGATGAGCCCCATTGACTCCATTTCATACTTCAAAGAATAGCTCTCTGAGGGTACAGTGTTATTAAAGTTCAGAAATCCCCACATTTTTCCCCAAGTCAAGGTGTCGCCAGGGAGTCCCGGCCCCTCAGTATAAAACCTGCACTTGTTCTTGCGTATAACACCAGGGGCTTGCCATAGTTTTTATCATTAAGCATTTTAGAGGTATTCTTAAACTATAAAGACAGATTTTTATCTTTCTGGTTTTAGACCACATCTCCAGGGTAGTGCTTGCAACATGGTAGGCATGCAAATTCACTTATCTGTGGCATGCAGTAAATTTAATTTTATGTCGGTGATTTTAAAGGAAATAAAGACAACCATTTGCCCTCTAAATCAGGGATGGGCAAACTTTTTCTTAAAGGGGAACATGAGGTGAAACGAGGGCAGCCATAAATAATTTGTAAAAGAATGAGTGTGGCTACGCTCCACTAAAAATGTACCTATAGAAATGGTGGACCTGACTCACAGGGCTGTATTGTACCAACCCCTAAACAATTATATTCACTCCATGATTATGTTAATGTCAACATAAAAAGCCAGATATTAAAATACCCTTTAACTGAAAAAAAGGGTAAAATCTTGATACCAATAAAGCCTCAGAAAGTGAAAAGGGGGAAGCCGGGATGGCTCAGCAGGTTGAGTACTTCCCTTTGCAGCCTCAAGATCCAAGGATCAAGTCCCGGTCCCAGCCCATGAGGACCCATGTGCTGAACTGGGGTGAGCTTCCCATGTGGGAGGCCCCCAGCCCGGTTCCCACCCTGCGAGGCCCCCGCCCACCTGTGTGGAATGAAACCATGTCTAAAACTAATGATGTACAACTATGGAGACTGCTCTGGGCCCTCCCCCTTCTCTCTGTCTCTCTCTCTCTGTCAAAAACAATAAAATCTTTAAAAAAAAAAGAAGAAGAAGAGAAGGTGAAAACATGTATACAGCAACACTTAGTGTTGCCAATTGAAATACTTCACAAATACCTCAAAGGGTTAGTAGAACTACAGCTCATGCTTCATGATGAAATAAAATGGATATTTGCATTTCCTTTGCAAAAGTATGTTATGCTAACGAAAAATAACTTAAAATGTTGCCAGAAGCGAAAGCAGAGGTTTAAATGCCCCCACTGGAGACCACCATAACTAAGGCCAGGGTGCAATTTGTGGTGAGAACGTAAGAACAGGGGGCATAGAGAACAAACTTCTCCAAGGCAAACCATCCATTCTTCACGCTCATCTCCAGATACGGATGAAAGGGTAGGTCTTTGGAGTCGCCTGTGAACTGAGCCTTCAAAATGTGAATCCACAGCTATTTGATACAATGAGTTTTTTAAAGAGGGGTAAGCAGTTTACTAAGGGAAGGGGTTTTTTTTCTTTTTTCTTTTTTTTTTTAAATACAGCTGTGGATAGCCTGGCGGGGTCCATTTTCATCCTCACCAGAAGAGGTGCTTTCTCAGATTTTGACAAGGAACCAATGCTCTTCCACCGTTTAGGAAAGCCAGTCCCCATGACTTACGATGCATGACACATAATTGTTCCTCACAGCTGAGAAAAAAACGAACCAGTCCATATCCCTTGTGCTCGGTATCAGTGAGAAAGCGGTGGATAACCAACAGCTCCGTTCATTCTGCTCATATGAAAAAAGTTTTCCTTTGCTTGAGAAGAGAAGTTATTAACCGCAAAGCAAGGAAGACAAGTCCAGTGAGAAGGAATGTGAAGCCCATCGCATTGTGTGCAAGATGTGGCAGACGGTCTGTTACTTGTTAACCGTCTGAGGTCGTCTTGTTTATTCGTTCATGTATTCTTTTTCAGTCTCCTTATCTTCAGACTGGAATGTCATGAGACTGGGGAAGCTGTGTGTCTTCTTCCCCCGGCTTAGCCCTCAGTTCAGATCAGTATCTGATACAGAATTAGCTCTCTAGGCATAATTGTAGAAGGAATGAAGGAAGGGAAGGAGGAAGGATGATAGGGAGGAAAAAAATGAAGGAAAGGACAAAGGTGTACAAATATCCACTTTGAGTGGAAATTTTCAAACTTCCTTCATTCAAAAGGGTCTGTGACTCAAAAAAAAAATGGAACAGGAGGAGAAGAGAAAGAAAAGAAAGAGAAAAAAAAGAGAAAGAGAAAGAAAGAAAGAAAGAAAAAGAAGGAAGAAAGGAAAAGAAAGACAGAGAAAGAGCAGGAATTACCGTCTTTCAACTGCAAACACGGCCTCTCATTATCTCCTGTGCTTTCTTGCTCACTAGCCATCCCTCCTAATTACACGCCACAATTGGCATCATGGTTTGCCAGAACCTATCCTGATGCCTGATCATTTGAAAAGTGTCTCCTTATGTTTTCGTAACTGGAGAATTTCTTCTGCCTGCTCAACTTACCGTGGCCATACTTCACCTCTCCGTTTGGCCAGGACATTTATTTCTATTTTGTGCGTCTCAGCAAGCAACGTTGTATTGGAGAAAAGTATTCTAAGGTGTTTTTTTAAAAAATCAAAGTACCAAAAAAGTTCAAGGTATTTTTGTCTCCATTGCCAGGCAGTGAAACTTGGGCGGCTGTGTCGATTTTTGAATTAACTTTTAAACCCGTGTGTGCGTACATCTATATAAGGTGTGGGGTAGCTCCTTTTCAAAGACGACCCTGCCCCACACACACACAGACACTGAACCATGCCTCCCATACTCACATCCTTTTATATCATCCTCTTGAATCTAGGCTGGCCCAGTGACTCGTTTTTTGGGCCGGGGGGGGTGGGGGGGGAGGTTTTGTTGTTGTTTTTTTGACAGAGACAGAGAGAAGAGGAAGGGCCCAGAGCAGTCTCCATAGCTGCACATCATTGGTTTTTCCAGTTTCGTTCCACAGGTGGGCGCGGGGC
This sequence comes from Craseonycteris thonglongyai, assembly GCA_004027555.1. Lineage (NCBI taxonomy): Eukaryota > Metazoa > Chordata > Mammalia > Chiroptera > Craseonycteridae > Craseonycteris > Craseonycteris thonglongyai. The sequence continues at coordinate 29,949 of PVKE010008139.1, read as the reverse complement.
TGCACAGGGCAGGAACTGGGCCGGGGTCTTGCCCCGGTGAGAACTGAACTGGGGGCACTCCCCAGTTCAGCATATGGGTCCACACGGGCCGGGGCCGGGACTCGATCCTTGGTCCCCGGGGCTGCAAAGTGAGCGCTCAACCCACTGAGCCATCCCGGCTTCCCCGTGACTCGTTTTTGACCAAAAGAATAGCGTGAAAGTGATGCTCTGTGGTTTCTAAGGCTCGGTCGTGAGAAGCCTTTCAGCTTCCACGGGGGTTTCTGGAACACTAACCCTCCCAGAACTCAGCCACCACGGGAAAGACGCCAAACCACATACAGCGCGTCTGAGTCATTCTTTGCTGGGCACCCCAGGCAACAGCCGGCGGCGACCGCTAGCCACGTGGGTGAGCTATCTTGAATGTCCAGCACAGTCAAGCCTTCAGATGCCTTGAGCCCCAACCGGTGTGACCCCGTGAGAAACCGCAAATGAGGATACCTCAGGTGAGCCCGGTCAACCCACGGAACCATGAGAGCGATAAATAATAAATTGTTGTGTTAAGCTGCCGAGTTTGGGGTGCTTTGTTAACCCCCCTACACATCCCTGGGATGAGATGATTAAAAATAAGAGGCTAAAGCTCTAGAGTTCACTATATCTTGGCTGAAAGCTTAATAAATGACGCACGTTATCAAGATGAACAAAGCTGCTGTGTAAGTGGGTCAGATGAGAGAGGAACGTGATGAACCGTCCCAGATCCGAAGGCATTCCAGGGCATGTTTTTCGCTACTAAGTTGCCTATGGCCTCTGGTTCTTGCCTTTGACGGGGGCGGTGAGATGCTGGGCATTGCGAAACCACACGCTGACCTTCACCTATGGGTGTCTGCAAAGTAAATACAGTTGCGATTCCATTTGACTGAAACAGAGCAGAAGTCAAGTCTTTGCCCACATGCTTGGGCTAAAAAAAAAAAAAAAGAAAAATAGGAAAGAACAAGTGGTCACAAGTAGCCAGACTGAAGACTCCATTGAAATAAGACAACAGATGGAAAAGAGGAGGATGTGGGGTGAGGTTTAACTCTATTTACTGGGTAGTGAGCACATAGTGCAATGTACAGACGATGTCGTGTGGACTCGTACACCTGAAAACAATGTAATTTTTACCAATCTACGTCACCCCAGTAAAGTTTAACAATTTAAAAAAATCTGTTCACAATCTGTTCCGCTTCTCTTTTCGATTTGCCACACTTCCTGAAAACCAGGGACTCAAGACGCCTCCTCTGCAAGTCTGAAATCCACAAAACTCTGAAAACCAAAAGCTTTTTTGTTTTGTTTTGTTGTTTTGTTTCCCAAGGCCGGTGCCTACGCTCATGTGGCAGCTGCTGAACTTCCCTTGTGGCTCTCACTGGTTCTGATCTCACTGCAGATGAACGCCCACCTCGGTGCAGCCCCCACATGCCAGGGTGTGTGCGTGGCGTCTCCCTTCTATTTTGGGGTTTTTTTTTTTCACTTTTTTGTTTGTTTGTGTGTTTGTGTCTCCCTTCTGAAACGTCCAGCCGGCTGCGTTGCACAACGCTTCCCGGTCTCAGAGCTGAAGGGGACCTTCCTGGACCTGAAGTGAACGTTTTCGTGAAGGAAGAGGGGTGGGGGAGGGCAGTGCAGTGTGGAACCGCTGGACATGCTCTGGATTCAGACAGCGCATGTGTTCAAATCCCCACGCCACAGCCTGCCACCTGTGGGGCCTGGGTCACCCTTGGCCTCCGTGTCCTCATTTTGCAGAGAAACTACCTCTCAGGGTCTTTTTTTAAGAGACTGAAAGGAGACTGATCATGCATGTAACAGGCTTAGTGAGCCCAGTGAGTAGTAGTTAGTGAACGCTCAACAAGTAGGAACTCTTACTGCACAGTGATGACTTGGATTCAAACTTCATCCGTCCCTGCTCGAGTTCCAAAATGTTTGTGTTCCAAGACAAGAGTGGGCATTCAGATAAAGCTATGAGTCCCAGTCCCATCCCGGGCCCCAGCCTGTGTGGACCTGTATGCTGAGCTGGGGCGTGCTTCCTGCCCCAGTTCGGTTCCCGCCGGGGTGAGCTTCCCATGTGGGCGGCCCTCAGCTCTTGGGGGTGCACCTCTCATGCGGAGGCCCCCTGCCCGGTTCCCGTCTTGCGCGGGCCCCTGTGGAGTGAAACTATGTTGAAAACTGATGATGTACAACTATGGAGACTGCGCTGGGCCCTCCCCCTTCTCTCTGTCTCTTTGTCTCTCTCTGTCAAAAACAATAAAATAAATCTTTTAAAAAGAATGTAAATTGGGGAAGCTGGGATGGCTCAGTGGGTTAAGCGCTCACTTTGCAGTCCCGGGGACTGAGGATCGAATCCCGGCCCTGGCCCGTGTGGACCCATATGCTGAACTGGGGAGTTCCCCCAGATCGGTTCTCACCTGGGTGAGACCCCAGCCCAGTTCCTGCCCTGTGCAGCCCCGCCCACCCGTGGAATGAAACTATGTGGAAAAGCCAATGATGTGCAACTATGGAAACTACTCTGGGCCCTCCCCCTTCTCTCTGTCTCTGTCTCTGTATCTCTCTCTCTGTCAAAAACAATAAAAATAAATCTTTAAATAAAAAAAAATTGGGGAAGCCGGGATGGCTCAGTGGGTTAAGCGCTCACTTTGCAGCCCCAGGGACCAAGGATCGAATCCCAGCCCCGGCCCATGTGGAACCATATGCTGAACTGGGGAGCTCCCCCAGCTCAATTCTCTCTCTGTCTCTGTCTCTGTATCTCTCTCTGTCTGTCAATAAATAAATAAATAAATAAATAACTTAGAAAAACAAACAAACAAAAAAAAACCTCTACCGATGAGGTTTGTTTAAATTAAAAAAAATTAAAAAATAAAGAAAAAAAGGAAGGTGTCCCCATCCTTTTATGTCTTCAACATACTCCCTCACTGAGTGCACTGTCCCGGGTAAGGTGTTTGTGGATTGTGGGGAAAATGGATGTTTTAGGCTAACCCCACCTTGAACAAGTGTTGTTTGTAACAAATCCGAGGCCCAAGGGCAAGTTGGGGGTCGTGTAGCATTCCCATACAACCCACATATAAGATGGTGTATTTTCCTAAGATAACCGTCAAGAAGTCATCAACCAACTCCTTAAAAATACCGTATCTTGCCCCCTTGTCTTTCTGTTGTTTCCACGTTCCTCGCCTTTGGATCTCACCTCTCGCTTGCTGAGCTGGCCGTCCTACTCATTACCTTATCTTGACATGTAAGTCAACGTTTCCGTTTCCTCAGCCGTGTCGGTAACTCGTTTTCATCTTCATGTGGTGCACGTGTCTGGACTTCGGCTACGTGACTCCAAGCGCCGGCTGGTGGGTGATGAAGGAGGCCAACTCTGTTCCCCTGGGCTCTGTCTGGCACAAACCTGCAGCAGTGACAGGGCAGCCAGGCAGTGAACCAGGGGAGGCGCGCCGTGTGCACAGGAAGGGGCGCATTCCGGCCCAACGCCCAGCGCTCCCAACTCTGTCACACAGCCCTTGGCCACCACGGCTTCCAGCCCCTCACCCAGACCAGAAACCCCAGCCCCGCGCCACTTGCATCCACCTTTGGGTGTAAGACTCGATTGCCATGACCTCAGTGGTGCCGACAGTGCCCAGGACGGGACCAATACCACCGAGCGTTTTGTCACCCCAAAAGCGAGGCTCATTCTGAGACATCCGGACAACACAGTTGTGCGGAGGGTGGAAAGGCAAAGTTCCACGTCACACAGCTCCCCCTGCCCCGGAGGAATTCCCAGTGAAGAGTCATGTCTTATGCGTGTCTATCCGTTTACAAACGCACACACAGTACACTGTTTTTACAAACCTAAATGGGGGAAGCCAGGAGGGCTCAGCAGGTTGAGTGAGCACTTGTCTTGCTGCCCTGGGGTCCAAGGATCGAATCCCAGCCCTGGCCCGTAGGGACCCATATGCTGAACTGGGGTGAGCTTCCCATGTGGGAGGCCCCCAGTTCAGTTCCCACCCTGCACAGCCCCCCGCCCACCTGTGTGGAACGAAACCATGTGGAAAACTGATGACGTACAACTATGGAGACAGCTCTGGGCCCTCCCCCTCCTCTCTGTCTCTCTCTGTCAAAAACAATAAAATAAATCTTTAGACAGAAAGAAAGGAATTATTCTAGTAGTGTATTTAGATTTTCCCCCATGCCTAGGAATGTCAGTATTTTTCTTTTACGCTGGATAAAGTAAGCTTGCCTTTTAAAACTCCTCACCCATCTCCCCAAATAGGGTGAAGATTCGGTCTCCTAGTATTTTGCAAACATTGGTGCAAAAATCTTTTTTTCTATGCCCAGGAGACTCTAACCTTGCTGAGAGCTCTTTGACTTGGGGAGGGAGCAGTCTGGAGGCTGTGAACGGTGGCCCTCAGGGTGTGATCCTGCTGATAAGACCCTGGACTTCGTGGCCCCAGAGCCTCATTTAACACTCAGACAGGCCAAGGCAGGTGGGCGTTATAATTCCTCAGTCGTCAGGTGAGGGAACAGCTCACGGAGGTCAGGTAACAGCTCAGGGAAGAGCCAGGATCTAGCCAGGTCGGCTTGAAGCTCTGCTCCTGCACCATTGGGCTGAATTCTTCAGACTCACGGCAATAACAAAAAAGCAGCACCGGGTTCTTTAAGAAGGGCTGAAGGGAGACGCTCCAGAGAAGACCTCAAAGGTGAAAGGAGCCATCATTTTAGCCCCCAGGACTGCACTGCGGCCCAGAGACTTTCCCCTGAATCGACAGTGATTACGAATAACACTGGGTTTCTGCCCGCATTGGGGGACAGGGGCGTCATACTGATGCACACAGTGGGACAGTACATGGCTAAGGTGACCAGACGTCCCGCTTTTGGCGGGACAGTCCCGATGTTTAACAATTTGTCCCGCGTCCCGCAGCATTTTAAAAAAGTCCTGATTTTTGAAAAGAATGCACGACAAGCTAGGTAACGGCAGGAGAGAGACCCCATTTTTAATCAAGAACCCCCTCCCCCCCGGTCAATGGTGTCCCGCTTTACCAATGTTAACATCTGGTCAACTTACACATGGCATGTCAAGCATCTTGTAACGGTTGGATTGGTGAAAAATTGTGGGAGAATTGAGTCGTCAAAACACACGTGGTTGGGGAGGCCAGGATAGTTCAGCAGGTTGGGCGCTTGCCTTGCAATCATGAGGTCTGGGGTTTGATTCCCGGCCCCGGCCCTTGCAAACCCTTATGCTGAACTCTGGCGCCACTGGTCACCATGGCATGGTTCAAGGGAGCAGGTTCCGGCCTCCATGCGGGAGGCCCCCAGTTCAGTTCCCGCCCCGTGCAGCCCCACCTCCACCTGCGTGGAACGAAACCACGTCACAACTCATGATGCGCAACTGTGGAGACGGCTCTGGGCCCTCCCCTTCTCTCTGTCTCACCTCCTCTCAAACAATAAATTAAAAAAAACGTATTTGCTATCATTTTTGAGATGTTACTCAGACTATCTCTTCTAAATGAATAGGGGCTATAAAATAGACTTCGTTAAAAGGAAAAATCCCAACAAAGACATGACGATGACTCAAATTGGTGGACAGGGAGCTCAAAATTCAAATAAGCAACATGTGCAGCCTCAACCACTCAAACAGATTTTTCTGCTACTAATGCCAATGGTGGTGACACTATTTCAGCAAAGCAAAGCCATCCGTCGTAGTGAATGTGGGCTTATACTTTATGAGTTCTGTCGTTTCTGCCAGTACTGAATACGCGTTGATTTTTATCACGGTGTGAGAGCTTTCCACATCGGTTCACATCTGGTTTTTCATATTGAACTCTATGTTCTCTCAGACATCTTTCCGTGGTTAGTGAGAAAACGCCCAGCCAGCCTGGGGCTGCCACTCTCTCACGGCCCTCACCTAGTGGCTAGAATCGGTGTCTTGGCCCAAAACTCCACACACATGGCTTCAGCTGCACCTCACAACCGAACACAGGCATTGCCTCCTTTCTGTCCTCGGTCCTCTGTCCTCCTTGGACTTGGGAGAACGTGTCCACTCATGCAGCAGCTGATGATGGTGAGATTACTCCCCAGTCACTACATTACTCTCCACCGTCTTGTCTTGGTCTTATCTTAGTCTTGTCTTGTCTTCTCTTCTCTTCTCTTTTTATTGACAAAAAGAGAGACAGAGAGAAGGGGGAGGGCCCAGAGCCGTCTCCATAGTTGCACATCATCAGTTTCCTACACAGTTTCATTGCACACGGGTGGGCGTGGGCCGCGCAGGGTGGGCACACGGACTCCTATCAATGTCTTGGGCCCTCTGTCTCCTCCTCCTGACTCAGGACCTCTTTCTGATTTTGAAAGACCAACACAATCCAGCCATTGCCTGATGCTCTCTCATTTGGGCCCTTTAAAATCCCCCCCGCCCCCCCCCCCGGTGAATTCACGTCCCTCCTCCTTCGGTCCTTGCTGACCTAGATGCGAGCCGACAGGCACAGGGGTGGGTGCACCGCCCACTGCCCCTTTGTCCGGGGCCCAGAGGGGTGGAGGGGATAAGAGGCGGGGGGGGGGCACTGAGGTTTGCCGGGGGCCCTCCTGATTCCTGGGCCTGTCGCTGTATTTAATGTCACCCCCACCTGCTTCCAGCACCATTTTTGGCAAAGGCTCACGGGGCCCTCCTGTGACCTCGCCCTTCGAGGCCTTCTCTGTGGGAGGAGAGCTTCCCCTCACACCTCACTCTCCTAGAGCCACACGCACATGTGACACCAACGCACCAAGCACCGTCACGTGCCACACGGCCGGGTGACGGAAGCCAATCGCAGAAGACCACGCGCTCCCTGCGGCCGTTTGTCTGAAACATCCGGCTCGGGCAGAGCCACAGAGACAGGAAATAGGAAGGGAATTGCGGGCACCCGAAGGGTAACTGCTCACGGGCACTGGACCGCTTTTGGGGGGCGATGTCAATGAGCCCAAACGGATTAAGGCGACGGATACACAACACTAAAGACACACAGAGCCACTGAGCTGCGCGCTGGCGAACTAAAGGCGTGGCGTGCGCATTCTGTTGTCCACAAAAGTAAGGTGACCAGGTTTTAACATTGGTAAAGCGGGATACCATTGACCAGGGGGGAAGGGGTTCTTGATTAAAAATGGGGGGAAAGCTGGGATGGCTCAGCGGGCTAAGCGCTCGCTTTGAAGCCCCGGGGACCGAGGATCGAATCCTGGCCCCGGCCCATGCGGACCCACATGCTGGACTGGGGTGTGCCCCCAGTTCAGTTCTTGCCTGTGCAACCCCATGCCCACCTGTGGAGTGAAACATATGGAAAACTAATGTCGACTATGGAGACTGCTCTGGGCCCTCCCCCTTCTCTCTGTCTCTCTCTGTCTCTGTTTCTCTCTGTCAAAAATCAATAAAATAAATCTTTAAAAAAAAAAAAAATGGGGTCTCTCTCTCCCGCCGTTCCCTAGCTTGTCGTGCATTCTTTCCAAAAATCGGGACTTTTTTAAAACGCCGTGGGACGCAGGACAAATTGTTAAACATCGGGACTGTCCCACCAAAAGCGGGGCGTCTGGTCACCTTACAAAGGCAACTCACAGTGAAGGACAGGCCAGGAGGGACTGGGTATGAGAGGAACAATGAGACTTAGAGAAATCAGAGGAAGATAAAGAGTGAGTTCTTCTTTCCTTAAAAAAAAAAAAAAAAAAGGTATAATAATAGGGCTTTTCATCCGATTCTTGGAGTGCGCGGCCTCTGGAGTACGTTCTGGGAACTGCGGGAGCCGGCAGGAGGGCAAAAGATGAACACACCTGGCCCAGGGCTGCCAAAGTGGAAAAGCAGACCCAGGAGGAAACTCGCCTCGGGATCAGACCCGCTGAAGCCAGCGGTTCAAGCACCAGGGCGCCGTGTGGGGGAGACGCTTAGCACACAGGAAGAGGACTCGGAACAAGAGTTCAGTGACACACACGGCACAGGGCAGCCCCTCGCTTTCCCGGGGTCTCAACATCTCTCTCTCTCTCTCTCTCTGCCCCCCACCGCACACACCTCACTCCCTGTCTCTGGCTCCCTCTCGTCCCGTTAGACTCCCTCGCCCAGCACTGTTCACAACAGGCCCAAACCAGCCGCGGGCCTTCGGGGACATGCGGGAGTGGGCAGCGGTCCCCACAGCCCGGGTCACAGTGTCCCTGCTCCTCCCCGGGAGGTCGTCCACGGAGCGAGGAAGGGGTCGGCCTCGGGCCAGGGCGGTCAGCTTCCCGGGTCTGGTCCCGTCTGCTTCCTCCAGCAGTGAGGCAGGAAGTCCTGAGCCGCTCTGCAAGCTGTGACCCAACATCAGGGGCTGGGGGGCTGGGAGGGGACACGCTTTCTGTTCCGCATTCACACGGCCGCATTTTCTCCCCAGTTGCTCTGGGTGGCAGGCGGTCCTTACCCCTGGCTGGCGCTGGGCTTCCTGTCCTATAACTCGGAAACGTGGGCAGGGAAGCCAACGGTCCCCATGTCGTAAAATGAGTCACCGGGTTAGGCCGGAGTTAGAAAACTTGAATCCCCAGAGCCAAGTCTTATGAACGGGCGCCAGGGCCGTGAACTCCTTCTGATTCGCCTCTCCTGGCGCCGGACAGGAGCCGGACGGGAGCCGGATGGCGTACGGTGACTGGGCACAGAAGCGCTCACCTGGTCACTGCCCGGGCATTCCTGGGCTGTGGAGCCGGGAATGAGCAGGCGGGGGTGCAGGGCTGTCGGGTTTCCAGGGGACACAGAGCTCAGAGACAGGCACTGCCCACGCCTCCTGGAAGGTTCTGTTGAAGATACCAGGTCAGTCTCCCGGGAAGCAAGAGCGCTACGGGCTACCGGGTGCATGTGTTGGGAAGCAGGTCGGGGGTGAAGAGCCAGGCTGGGGCCCGGATGGCGCATCTGACAGAACCGGGCCAGGGAACCAACCAGCGGGCAGCAGCTGGGCCCGGCCTCCCGGCTCCCGGGATTTCTCTAGCCGCCAGCTCTGCTCAGAACCCCACTGTGGACTCTAGAATGCTGTGGCTAGAGGGAACAGCTGGGTACCTTCTGGGCAGCCCTTCCATTCCTCCACGTAAATGTGGTCACGCAAATGCATCCGAGGAAAATCCAGACCGATTCACAGTGAACTCACCGTTGGCCGTTACCTCTGGGGGAAGTCGGGTGCAGATGGAACGTGAAGGGGATTCCTGTCTTTATCTGCACAGAACTGTCTTTTCACAATGAGGACGCATTGGTGGGTCACTTATGCGAGTAAAAAAGGAACGGAGGAGAGGAAAGGGCATCTGCCCTCCTGAGCCGGACAAGCAAACAGGGTTGACTAATAAATTGTCTGTGGAGACGCAACTTCCTCTCCGGGAACTAAGTGACGGTACCAGCCCCCTCCGCCCTCAGGCCCTTGACCTTGAGAACGGGTGGCCCTGGCCATGTCTGCTGAGGCGGAGCGGTGACCCACCCCCTCAGAACGAGGAGTGCACATGCCCAGGGGCAGTTCTTGTGGGAACAAAATGGCTAGGAATCTCACAGGACGCGACACCCGAGAGTGCCCGAGCTCAATGTCGCGGCATCTGCGTGGACTCCTTTGGCCTTTTAACACAACACCCACAAGAGAATGGGTGAGCGACAAGGGTGTCTTGAATAACAGCGTCTCCCCAGCGTGAGAGCTGATAGATACAGAAAGTAACATGGGCCAGACGGTAAAGACTTAAGCGAAACAAACAGCAACAAAGGCAGCCTAACACAGAGACGTGGGAAAGGAAGGAATCTGGGAGTGAAGAAAAACCAGCTGGAAGGCTAAAGCACCGTTTTCCTCCATCTCTGCAGCTTCGCCCGTCAGTCACTCTTTTCCCCACTACGTGGGAGGTGAAAACGGTGAAGCACCCACGAGCCCTTCATCCCCAGAGAACGCTGGGCGTGAAACATTCGTCGCAGCAGCTTTTATTTTCCCAGGGGAGGGACCGGCCGGGCGGCAGGGGACGGTCCCCACCCGGGAAAGTCCTCGGAGCCGCGTGGAACACCGTGCATGCCCTGGGTGCTCCGCATCCCGCGGACACTTCCGGATGGCTGTCGTTGGACATTATTCTTGTGTGTTTTCACGTTCACTTTGGAAGAAACAAACAGATGTGTAAACAGGACCCCACACAGCCTCCTAGAACGGACACCCCTCCCCATGCTAGGGAGCAACCGCCAGGCAGGGTGACAGTCCCCTAAGCGCTGGCATGCACACCTCAGGCTCGGGGGACCCGATGCGGACACACCCCGGAGGGGCAGGGGGCAGGGCCCGGAGGCAGGAGAGGCCGCTTCGAGGCCACACCTCGTGCTGGCACAGGACACGTGGGACCCGGGACTGTGTGGGCCCATTGGCAGAACCAAGAACGGAAACGTCTTTAAAATGAGATGGTGCTATTTCCGCCCCGCAGAGCCCCCGTGACAAAGCCTCCTGGACGTGCCCGGCTGCCCCTTTATAAGGCGGGGCTGTCCGTACAGAGCTTTCCACAGGAAGTTGTGCGTGTTAGTCAGCCTGACCCCTGCTGAATAATTTAAAAAAAAAACAGAAAAGAAAAGAGAGGCGTTTGGCTACCGCTGTCGCATCCAACAACGGTCAGGGCCAGCCAGGGGTCTGCCTCCTCTATGTGGGAGCCCCCCTCCCACCTACCTCTGAATGCCGGGGTCCCCCAAAGCCCTCGAGTCCCAGGGCCCATGTCCAAGAAGCGCCTGATGCTGGCCCCTAAGGGGGCCAGGTCCCCATCCTCACCAACCTGCATCTGTGCACCCAGCCAGGGTTTAGGGTTCAGGCCTTGGTTCTCACGGCCGAGCCCCCAGACCGGCCCCCGCAGAACCACTGCGGCTGCGCCCTGCATCCCCGGGACAGCCTCCTGGCTGCCGGTGGCACTAAGAGGCCCACGGGGTCGGCTCTGGCCAGTTCTCAGCCACCCCTTCCTAGCTCACGGAGCCCCAGACAGCACGAACGCGCTTCCTGGTCCTCAAACGCTCTCGGTCCTTCCAACTCTGAGCGTCCGCACCCTCCATTCCCTGTGCCCGTCGAGGTCCCTGCATGTGCCCCACGGACCACTGGGAGTCCCAGGTACCCCCCACACCCAGGGATCACCCCCTTTTTCTCCCTCCGAGTTCTGAGCCCTGGAGAAATCAGGCAGGTGGAGACCCAAACGTCACCCTCAGGATGGGCAGAACCGATTGCAGAGAACGTGGCTGATGACGTCCAGCTCCCCAGTACTATCTGGGGTTCAGGCACCCCCCCCGTCCCCAGTGCAGACCCCAGCTGCGCGGTGCAGGCAGACGGCAGGGCGGGGGCCTCAGACCCACAGTACTGACCGTGGGGTGGGCATGGGGGGAGGCGGAGCCCACCTGTGCTGGTCCCCCTGCGGTGTTGGGGCTCCATGGAGAGGCCCCGCCTGGGCCGCAAATCCAGGCTCTCGCGCCCACGGCAATTCCTCGTCCTCTAGGGAGCGGCGTGGGGGCACGACAGACACACAGCGGAGCCCCCCCAAGTCCAAGCCACGGGGGAACATGACAGACACACGGCGGAGCCCCCCAAGTCCCAGCCATGGGGGAATATGACAGACACACGGCAGAGCCCCCCGAGTCCCAGCCACGGGGGCACGACAGCCACGTGTGGCCCACCCGCACGAGGAGATCAACGCAGCCTGCACAGGAAGGAACCCAGACCCGGGCCACACTGCCAAGGAACCTTTGGGACATGACGCTCGATGACACAAGCCAGTCACAGGACGCGTGTTGCGTGACCCCACGGGCACGAGGTCCCTAGAAGGGGTCACAGCCGTAGAGCCTGGAAGCGGAACGGCGGTCATCAGGGGCTGGGGGTGGGCACTGAATGAACACGGAGCGACGCCCGAGTTCTGTGGATGGACCGTGTGACCAGCCCGCTTCACCGTGGTCCACACGGCGATGTTGGTGGGAGGCGTAAGCGGCCGCAGCATTTTCAGACAGAGCGAAGGGAGGCCTGGATTGGCATCCGCTGTGCACCCAGCATGGATCAGCACCCCAACACGGAGACCAAGACCCCTCCACCAAGCCGGCCCGGCTCCCTAACCTCTGTGAGCCTCTCCTCTCTCTCTTCCTCTGTCTTCCTCACTCCCTCTCTCTCTCCCCCAAACAAGCGGACACGTTCAGAACCAGGACAACCGTCCACCTTTCAGATTCATGAGCTGCGCCGTCATGGACATGAGACATGGGGGTGGCCCTGCCCCAGCTGCTTGCGTGAGCAGCTTCCAAACCAGACTGCAGGCCCAGTGCCCTTGGTTCTTGGGGCCCCTGTTCTGCCAGGGTCCCGGCTGATCCGGAACATCTCATTCAAAGGAACCGGCTGTGCCTCATGCCTTCAAACCAAGCCTAACCCCGTGAGTCACCTCCTTCCCTGCCAAGTGGTCAGGACTGGGGGGGCCCCCTGCTGCCTGGATAGGGAACGCCGGGCTTGGGGAGAGCTGGGGGCACCGGGTGGGGAAGCCCCTGCCCTGGCCCCCCACATCCAGGCGGGACCCCCTAAACCTAAAAGACTTCATAACAGGCAGGGCCGGCTTGTGCGAGTCTCTGGAGCTGTGGTTTCCACCTGCGTCGTACGGTGGGGCTGAGAGCAGACATGGTTTCACTCGTCATGGGCTGGAAACCATGGGACAGCTCGACCGGTTCTCGCCGGGCTGGTGGCTCCAACCAGCGCCTCCCACGGCCGCAACCTCCTGGCATCTGGGCAGCTGGAGGAAACAGGCAGCTTCCCCTCCGGCTGGGGTGCCTGCCAGCAGCGGGGTTCCTGGGGCTGCCCCTGAAGGTCTTGTTCTGGCTCCTGCCGCGCTTGATGGGTTACGTGAGTCACCGTCCAACACGAATAAAAGCGGCCGCGGGAAAGAGAATGGGAGGAAGACACAGGAGGAAACGCAGGAAGAAAAACACACAAGCGGGCCTTTCTGTGGCAGGACTGCCTGACTCTAAAACACACCGCCCCCAAGGAGGCCAGGAGGGCTCGGCGGTTCAGCGCTTGCCTCACAATCGGGAGGTCTGGGGTTCAATCCCCCGCCCCTGGCCAGTGCAAACCCCATATGCTGAACTACAGCGCAACCGGTAACCGCCGGGACGGCTAGGCCAGGAAGGTTCTCGCCTGCCATTGCAGGAGGCCCCCGGTTCAGTTCCCGCCCTGCACAGACCCACACCCACCTGTGTGGAATGAAACTATGTCATGATACACAACTATGGAGACGGCCCTGGGCCCTCCCCCTTCTCTCTCTCTCTCTCCCTGTCAAACAATAAAAACAAATCTTAAAACAGGCAGAAGAGGAAGTGAGAGAATGAAAGCCACCAGCCCGGCGGGCCTGACCCTGACCTACAGAGTTATGAATGGGTGCCGTCGAAGCCACGACGTTTGTGGCCATTTGTTACAGAGCAAGACCATCTATGACGGCAGCGAGGAGGCCACCGGTCCTTGCACGCGTCAGGATTCCCCAGAGAAATGGAAGAAGAGGATATGTTTAGATACACACAGATTTGTTCTGTGATCTGTCCGTCAGCTGGTTCCGGTCCAAACCCAGAGGCTGAGGACCAGGGGGCGATGGTGTGAGGCCTGGTTCAAAAGCCAAAGGCCAAAGGCCGCAGACCCCCGAGCACCTGTCTGCAGGCAGGAGGTGGACGTGCTAGCTCACAGGGAGCAGATCTGCCCCCCCCCACCCCACCTCTGCTCCGTGTGGGCCTCAGCGGATCGGGGTGGGGGGCACCCTCTCTGCTCAGTCCACTGGGTCAAATCTAGTCCCACCCACCCACACCCACAGACCAGCCCAGACATCCTGCTTTACCAGCCATCTGGGGGGTCCCATTACGTCAGCCAGCACGGTGCTGCTATGTCCCTGGCTTACAAATGGAGAAAGCGGGGCACAGAGAAGGTAAAGTTTGCAAAAAGTGGCACAGCCAAGAGGGGGCATGCTGAGCTCTGGAAAGCGGCGGGGGGGGGGGGGCCTGGCTACAGACCCCAGTGCTCATGACTGGTATGCACCCAGTGGGGGTGCAGGGATGTGGCTTCAGCGGGACCCTCACTTCCCACCTGCGCAAACAGAGCGGGCAGGGGCCTTGGAGGTGTGATGTCGCCAGGGCAGCGCACGTCTGACCCAGGCCTCCCGCATCCCACATGCACCCCACGCCGAGGCTCGCTCCCCAGTTTCACAGAGTAACTCCCCTTGTAACCAGCCCCCCGGGTGAGCCGTAGGCGCCCTGATGTTTCAGACTCACTAGCTGCAAGGAGAGGGTGGCCTTTGGCAGCCAAGGACCAGGGCCTGGAGCAGATTCGTCCCTCAGCCGGGCCGGCCCCTCCATCTCAGACCCACGGCCTCCAGAGCTCGGAGACCATCAGACAACCCACATCTGTTGTTTACGCAGCTGATACTTTGTTTTTACACCCTCTCTCCATCTTTTGTTTTTATACCCTCTCTGGGTCAGTGATAACTTGTTTCTACATCCTCTCTGGGTTGGTGATACTTTGTTTCTATACCCTCTCTGAGTAGGTGATACTTTGTTCTACACCCTCTCTGGGTCGGTGATACTTTGTTCTACACCCTCTCTCCATCCTTGATACTTTGACACCGAGATCCTAGCAAGCGAAACAGCGCTGTTTACAATCCGTGCATCTCCTGGGGTCTCGGGTGGGGGAGCCCAGAGCGGTTCTGAGACGCACACGCAGCTCAGGGACGGGAAGACTGTTACATTCTCCTCGGGGCGGGTGAGGAGCAGCTTCTCACACGGAGTTCTCCAGCGAAGCCCTCCGAGTAGAACCAGTGTCTGTTTTCTGGGGCAAAAGGAGCTGATCCCAGGAGTGGAGAAGCGGGGAGGAAGAGGGAGCAGAACAGGGATCCCGGCAGAGAACGGGTTCTGCTCATCCAGGTGGACCCCACGCCTTGAAGGGTCCTCCTTTCTCCAGGTGCAGGAGGTTGAAAGACAGGCCCCTGCCAGCATTCTGAGCCAGGAGGCTCCCTTATAACACGAACGCTCCCCTGGAAGCCTCCCGCCTGGGGTATGTCCACCGGGCTCCCCGGGGTTCCAGGCCACTCTTCCCGCTCCGGGGTCTGCATGCTCCCGGCAGGAAGTGGCCCCAGCCCCTGGCCTCTCCGGTGTCCCCCAGAGCCCGCGGTCCCCACAAGAGTCCTTCAGGTGCCATGTCCCCAGAAGTCCTGCCTTTGCAAGGACACAGCCCAGGGGGTGAGGGCAGGTGCCCTGCAGATGACCCGGGGCAGGGCCCATACCCCACACAGCAGCTGCTCCATCCGCCTGTGCTGACGTGAGGCCCCCAAGGAGGACACAGCCCCTCCCCTGCATCACCTCAGGCATTAGGACAGGCACCAGGCTGTGTTTCTCTACCTCCGCCTCCTCCCCGTAAACGCTCTCATTTGCGATGAGCTTCACTCCCCTTTCTCTCTCCCGCAAGAAACAGAGGTGCACTCAGAGCATGCCGCACGGCTGGAAGGCACCTTCGGAAGAACCGCAGCTCCCGGGTGGTAAGGGGGCGAGGGGTCCTGAGAGCCCAAGAAGGACCAGCACCGAGAAGCTGGGCAGAGGGGCTGCTCCCAGGATCTTGTGCCGACGCTGGGCAGCTGGGTGCACCCGGAACACTGTCAGGGCGACTCTGGGGAGCATCTTAGGGAGCTCTCAGGACGTGACCTGCATCAGCCTCATCGCCTCCATCTTCTTGGCACCCAGACCCCTTCTCTGCAGCAGGCGGAACCCCAGCCCAGCTCCAAGCAAAACAGCCACCATGTCAGGCTCTCCCTCCAGGGAGCAAAGCATCTACATGTGCGTGTAGCGTCCTCCTCGGCATCCCGCCCACATGGGCAGCACCCAACCCCCGTAACCACCACCTTAGGTTTTCCTTCCCCATGAAAAGGCCCCTTCCCTCATCGCGAAACCCTGGCCGCCTGTGTTTACTGAGATGAGGCCCAGGAGCAGCCGTGGACGGCCGGCGGCCAGGCCGGGGGCATGGGGAGGGGTCGGTCAGGGGCCGCAAACTTGCGGCTACGCAGGAAGGGCGAGTTCTGGGGTGCGCTACCCCGGGGACCATCAGGAGACCAGGACGGAGGGTGATGTGTCCCACACACACACACACACACAGGGGAGCATCCATCAGGAAGGAGCTGCTTTCAGGAAGCCGCAAGCCTGCCGCCCGCCCCCGCGGCAGACGGTGGGCGCTGTGTGCGGTCAGTCGCCCAGCCTGTGTTTCTGTGTCTCAGTTTCCCCTTCTGCAGGGCAGGCTCTCATCCCACCACAGCGCGCGCTGTGGGAGCCGATGAGTGATCTGCCTCCCACAGGGCAGGGACACCCGGGACCAGCTGTGAGGAGTACATGTCACCCGGTGGGAAGCCAGAGGGACACACTCGGACGCACGGCGTCCGTCTGGCTGGCTGTGGAGATCCACGCCCAGGGGAGGGTCTGTCCAGGAAGTCCATGCTTCCAAAAGGAAGGTCCCACGGAGTGCAGTTGCCTGGGGTGTCTGATGGGAAGAAAACCCAACGTCTAGTGGCTGCTGGCTGACTCTGGGAGTCAGAAGAAAACCCAGCACGGTGTGTTTGGAAGGTTCCTCGCACGCCTTCTGGGTTCGCCGTCTGCAGAGTCCGATGTGACGCACACGAATGGGTGTCACATACAGCCCGTGCGGGGCATTACGCGGGCTGGCGGGGAGGGCGGGCCGGGTCTCGGGCCTCCCAGGGACCCCCGTGTCCTGCCGTCCCCTCCTCAGAGGCACAGGGCCTCTGGGGCACAGCCCGAAAACGCCCTGACCAACATCCTCCACTTGACCCCGCTCTGCCGCGGCCCCTTCTGTGCTTCCTCAGCCACTGGACGGCCCACCACGCTCCCTGCCTTGTCCGGTTCCAGCAAGAATCCCGCCCGGTGTAGCCGCAAGCTCTCAGCTCCAGTATCTGATCCCCTCAGTCTCTGATCACCACGCCCCAGGTGCTACACAATCCGGGGCCTGCCTTCAGCAGGAATCCCATTGGGGCTGTTTCGCCGGGTCCCCGAGCCCCCCCCCACCCACCCAACCCGGGGTTTATCCTCCGTGATCGTCCCCACCTGCTCCGGGGTCAAAGACGCCAGCTGGCCCCAGCTGCAGTCCCCGGGTCTCTTTTCTCCTGTCCCCATATTCCTGAAGGAAGCGCGGTGGTGCCCGGCGGCTGCCCGCCCCGGTTTGCCCCGTGAACAACCCCAGTTCGCTCAGCTCTCTGGTTGGGGAGAGGAGCAGACATGCCGGGGGAGATGGTGTTGCTGGAACCGGAATGTCTAGCCTCCGTGCTGGGCCGTCCGGGTCTTTCTCTGGAGTTTTGGCTCATCGGCCTGCAAACTATCTGGAATAATGAAACGGTTGCCGTTGGTCTCGACGTCCCGTCCCGGCCACACTTCCCTTTGCCGCCTGGAATGGCTGGAAAACACCCAAGAAGGAAGGCTGTTCACGTCTCAAGGGCGGATGTCCACGCAGCACGCCAGGCACTCAGTGGGTGCGTCAGTTTTTGCGAAGCAAATTCAACCGCATCAGCGGGCACCTCCTAAGTCTGAGACAAGTTCGCACCCTCTCTCTCTCTCTCTCTTAAACAGACAACCGCCCGGGAACAATGGTTCACGGTCTTCGGCTCAGCTGCTCTGCTTCTGGGAATTCATCCTGGAGACTGTACTGGGGCTGGACGGGGAGATTTGTGCAAAAGGCTGTTCACTGTGCTGTTATTCCTACTGTTAAGAATTAGGCAGAAGCTGGGAGGGCTCAGCGG
Source organism: Craseonycteris thonglongyai (assembly GCA_004027555.1). NCBI lineage: Eukaryota > Metazoa > Chordata > Mammalia > Chiroptera > Craseonycteridae > Craseonycteris > Craseonycteris thonglongyai. Next base: position 12,222 of record PVKE010008139.1, on the reverse strand, counting down.
GTTGAGCGCTCGCTTTGCAGCCCCAGGGAGCGAGGATCGAATCCCGGCTCCGGCCTGTGTGGACCCACATGCTGAACTGAGGTGTGTGAAGGAGAGTTTGAAAGGCTGTCTGGGGCGGCCCCCCAGAGCCCCGCAGGCTTTGGGGCCTGAACGGCGGGCACTGTGTCCTCTCAGGTTTGGGGGCTGCGGCCTGGTCAGGTTCCCGGTGAAGCCGCCACCCTCACGTGGCACTGATATTACAAAGGACGCCCATCTTGCTCTAGGAGCCACTCCCCACGACCTCATCGGAACCTAATCACCCCCACCCCCCAAAGGCAGCACCTGCTAATCCTAGCGCACTGGGGGCTTGTGTATTTTTGAGGGGACACAGTTCAGTCCCAGCCCCTCATGGGGGCTCCTGAGATGGACGCTCATCAACATCTGTGACCGCCGGGCGGGTCCCTCACTCAGAGGATGCCCCAGGGGCCACGCACTGTCTTTGCATCTGGTTTCCCTGCTCTCTTACTCTGCCCGCTCTGTCCATACGACAGGTGGGACGGAATTCAAGAGGCGCCAAGCAGCCTCTGAAAGGTCCCTGCCGGTGCCGTCCCCGGAGTTTCGCTTGGTTCAGGCGCCCTCGTGTGCCTGTCACGGGAACTGCCGCTTAAGCTGCTGTGAACAATCGTCATTGCTGGGGGTCCATCGCGGGTCAGGACGTTTGTCTCCCGGGAGCACTCACGCTTCAGGAGAGACGACCAGACGTGCAGAACAGAGGCCGCGAGCATCGGATGCCTTTCGTTGCTACAGAGAAGGTGGGGCAGGAGGCCAGAAGGAGGCAAGATGCACCCCAGCTGGGGGCATCGCAAAGGCTTTGCGGCAGAGGGGGTATCAGCTACGGGCCTTGGAGACCGGGCGCAACACGCCTGATATCTCGTCAGCAGTGATAACGTAGCCATCTGGGCAGATGAGGCCGGGCCTGTGCAAACAGTAGCTTTGTGCTGTGGGAGCGTGGATTCGTGAAGGGTCGTGATGTGAACTGAGGTCAGACAAACTTGATGTCGATTGCAACATTCAGAGACGTGGATAGGCACTCGGATCACGGCAAGGCCAATGAGGGAGAACAGGATCCTTTAAGAGGGCGATGAGGGGCTGAGATTCGGGGCATCCCACCTGGAGCAAACAGCATCGGAACGGAGCTCTGAGGGGGATGGGGCAGGTGCTGGGCCAGGATGTGGGGACTGAGCCTTCCATGCTTATGTAAAAGGCCGAAGAAGACAGGCGTTTTCTGCGCTCGAGACTGAACGTGGCTGATGCCTGTGGAGGGCAGAAGGGAGGGAGGAGGGTGGTGGAAGGTGGCTGAGCTGGACGTGGGCGCTCGCCCGGGTTGACCCCATAAGTCAGGGCAGTGCCCTGGATTTTAAGTGCCTCATCTCAGACAATAAAATACATCTTTAAAAAAAAAGTGAGGGGAAGCCAGGATGGCTCAGCAGGTTAAGCGCTCGCTTGGCAGACCCGGAGACCGAGGATCGAATCCCGGGCCCAGCCCATGTGGACCTACATGCTGAACTGGGGTGTGCCCCCAGTTCAGTTCTTGCCGGGGCCTATGTGGGAGGTTCCCGGCCCAGTTCCTGCCCTGCGCAGCCCTGTGCCCACTTGTGGAGTGAAACTATATGGAAAACTAATGCTGTCAACTATGGAGACTGTTCTGGGCCCTCCCCCTTCTCTCTGTCTCTCTCTCTGTCTCACTCTGTCAAAAAACAATATTAAAAAAAAAATCTTTAAAAGTTAACGCCAAGAAACTCCATCTACCATCCAGCCCCTACATCCCTGCCAAGGACAATCGCTTACCCGCCAGTCCCCACCCGTGTGGACTTGAACCCCGGAACAGCGGGTGACTCCGGCCAATGACTTCAGGCCTGTGATTCCGGACCATCCAGGAGGCTTCCATGCCCAGGAAGGGACTGAGCAGCCCAGAGGCAGCTGCCCAAACAATAAACTGACCTCCTGCCACAGACGGCTGTGAGCCGCAGAGACTGAAGCGTCCGCTGAATGTACGTCGAAAGCCCCCATTGAAACCCAGGAGTTCTGAGTGTCGTTCGCTGTCACAGACGCCTGCCTGCACTGTGACAGTCATGCTCACCGGAGAAGCCAGAAACCTCCCGGCATGTCGCTTGTCAAGAACAAGCTTTTGTCTCCAACAATTCTAAGCAGGCTTCGCTGGTCAGATCCAGAAGCCAATCCCAAGCCCCTGTGGCCAATGTCCCACCACCTCTCAGACTGGACCTCACTGTTCTTCTGGGGACCAGGGGAGACTGTCCCCCGGGGCCCACAAGACGGCGCCCTTAGTACTTCGTAGGAATCTGGCTGCCAAAGGGACAAACGTCCTCTGGGGGTGGACGCTGGCCCGCGATGGTGACCCGGGCGGGCCTCTGCAGCCTCAGGTGGCACCGGGCGTGACTAAGAGGGTGGACAGAAACCCCAGGGCGGAAGCTCCAGTGTCCTAGGAACTTACCAGCCTTTCATTCATGAGCTTCCCTTCTCTGCAAAGCCCCATCCTGCATGCTGGTGGCAGGAGCTCAGTTTGAGCCGGTTTGGAGCTCTCCCCTCATTTCCCCCAGAGTCACAAGCCCCAGCGGGCTTGTCACACCCAGGCTCTGTGCTTGTGTCATTAATTGGGTCGTCGGAAAGAGCCCGGCCCCTGCATGCAAGCACACGGGAGGGCTACGCTTCCCCGCCAATGAAACACGGCAGCAGGTGGACGCTAGAAGCCATTTCATGCTTCTCCCTCTTCCTTTTTTTTTAACTCATCTGCAAGCTCTCCAGGGTCCCTCAGGTCCCTGACCCGGACAGAGCTCTTGGGAACCCGCAGCTCGGTGGGGACCAGTGCTGAGCCACCCACACTTGTCAGGGGAGTTGTTTCGGTCACCTGGCCTACCTGTGGGTGACAGCATCCATCCAAGACGTCCTGTTCCCACCTGGTCTCCAACCTGTCTGTCCATCCTCACTTTGCTGAGCCATCTTCCACCACCACCCCTGCCTCGGAACCTCCGCGTGTCTGGACCTCTCTCAGCGGCTCCTGGGCCCGTCAGAGGACAAGGACCAGCATGCTGTCATGGGGCCACACCAGGTCGTGTGAGGTGTTCAGACCCACCTGCCCAGAACTTCCGTGCCACCTGGAGTCCCATGACTCCCCCCGCCCCCCCCCACGGGGTTTTAATAAGCCTGCCGCCCCCCTCCCCTGGCTGGGGCTCCCCACACGCCGGGGGGCTTGGGCCCACCGCTCTCCTGAATCCCTTCCCTGGCCTGGCCCACAAGTTCTACTTGCCCCTCTCATGGCCCCCGAACCTGGGGGCCCTTAGTCTGGTCTCAGACAGGAGGCCTTGATCTGAGTGACAGGTGCCCCTCCAAAGCGTCTGTGACCCCTGTGTCTCTGAATTCTCCCAGACCCCCCTGCTTCCTTGGAGACGATGAATGAGGAAGACGCCCGCGGAGCAAGGACCAGGGAGATGAAGTGCAGTGATATCTCAACGTATTGCCCGGCACCAAGTGTGCTCTCGGGCTTCGACGCAGCTCAGGGAACCCAGTGAGGGGCTGTCCTGAGCCCCTGTGCGACCTCAACGGCCGCATTTGCAAACCCTTTCATACAACGGCTTTCCTCCCCACGCTTCCTGGTGGGAAAGGCGTGGAGGGCTGTGGGCACGGTGTCTCCCCTGCGGGGCCCAGACCACGTCGTCCACGCGCTGCAGGTCCTCAGACGTGGGGGTATCCCCCCCTGCAGATGGTGAGACCCTGCAGCTCTCAGCTGCGGGGACCCTGAGGAGGGCGGCCGGTCCCCGCCCCAGCATTCCGCAAGAGAGAAGGGCAGCCCCCGGGGCTCCCCCGAGAGAGGGCCCGGGCGTTCCGAGGCCGGCGCCGGCGTGGGGCTCCCCCCGTCCCTCCCGTCCCCGCGGGGCGGCGCCATAACCCCGCTTCGCGCGATCACACGCCCCGGTCTCGTCTAAGGACGGGCAGGCCCATCGTGGGCCGCCCTGACGTCCTCGTCCGGTGGGGAGCACCTGCACGTTCAGCCTCCACCGCTCCTGCCCATGAGCCCCTCCGGGCACGCGTGCCCGCCGCCCGGGGCGGGGCCTCGAGGGCGGGGCTCCAGGGCCAGGGGGCGGGGCAGCGCAGGAGAGAGCAGGATGGTGGAGGACGGGGTTGGGGCCGGGGACAGGTTAGACGGGGTAGAGCTGAGGGGCGGGGCTGGAACGGTGGGGCCAGAGGCGGGGCTGGAGTGGTAAAACTGGGGTGGGGCTGGAGGGGGCGGGGCCAGGGATGGAGGGGCGGGGCCTGGGGCAGGGTCGGAGCTTTGGTGGGCGGGGCCCGGGCCAGAGGGCCTGGGGGTTGGGCCGTGGCGGGGTCAGAGGGGTGGAGACTAGGGCCGGGGGCGGGGCCGGGCTTTGATGGGCGGACCGCCGCTTGGAGGGGCGGGGCGGTGTCGGAGGGGTGGAGACTATGGGCGGGGCGGGGCCAAGCTTTGACAGGCGGGGCCGAGTTTTGATGGGCGGGGCAGGGGGCGGGGGCGGTCCTGGGAGTAACGTCGGGCCGAGGCCTGGGCCTGGGAGTTCTGACCCGGTCTCGCGCGCGGCCAGGCTCGCTCACACCAGGCCCCTCGCGGCGTCCGGGCGCCGTCCGAGACACGTGTCCGGCTGCCATGGCCGCCGCCGCCGCGGGTTTGCGGGCCTTCGGGGCGCAGGGGCCCGGCTGGCTCCGGCGCGGGCCGTGGTCCCCGCTCGCCGCCGGCTTCTGCAGCCGGGGCCCGTCCGGGGCCGGCCGATCGGAGCCGGGGCCGCGGCTCACCAGCGCGCGGCAGCGGGACGGCATCAGGTCAGCGGCCCGGGCGTGCGAGGTGGCCCGCGGGGGCCGGGGGCGAGCGGGGCAGAGGCGGCCGCCTGGGCCCCCTGGTGACCCGACCCCGGTGACCCGACCGGCAAGGAACCGCGGGCCGAGCGGGACTCACACCGGAGGTGCGCGAGTGGGACGCCCCGAGCTTGCCCTGAGCACGGGGGGCTCGTCCTTAAACGCGGGCTCGGTGTGGGCCGCGCCCCTGGGCCCTGAGAAGGCCCTTCCGCAGGGGGTTCCGGTCCAAGGCCCGGCCAGGCCGTTCCTGGGCCCTGAGAAAGCCTTTCCGCAGGGGGTTCCAGTCCAAGGCCCGGCCAGGCCGCTCCTGGGCCCGCGCCCCAAAGTGCCCGGTCACCAAACAGGGCCAAGGGCGCCCGGCGCTGAGCTCGGCTGTTTGGTTCCACGACCCAAACACCTAACACCGGGCCTGCGTGCACAGTGGAAACGGGACCACGCGGTCCTACGGGTGGAAGGGGCCCCATCCCGCCCTCACCTAAGGGCCCAGCAGCAGCCCACGGAGCACATCTCAGTACCTAAAAGTTACAGATCAAGCTAACTGCTAAGGACAGGTCCTTCTCCTGCCCCGACACGTTTGAACGTACAGTCCTCTGGCTCCTAGGAGGCCCCTGAGGTGGCAGAGAGCCCCTGCTGCCCTGCGGCCTTGGTTCTTTTCTTCTCACCCCCTCCCACCTCTCCACTCCCTGCTCTTCCTGCTGCTCTGCAAGGGGCTTGGCCCACAGGCCTGCAGACACCCCATCCACACACCCCTATTCTCCCTCGTTGCAGCCCCCTTTTAGACCACGCCTCTAGCCACCCCGAGGGGCTGTGGGGTGGGCTGGGAGCTCCAAGTCCTTGGGTAACAGGCAGCAGGGCTTGGACGGGGGAGGGGAGCTCAGGTGAGCACTTCCCACCACCCCAGTGGTCTTCTGCTCACCTGAGGTGCAGGGCCCAGACAGGGGCCCCCATGTTCAAGGTCGGTTCTGCTTCTGCACGTCTGGCCCCATCGGGTCCCACGGCTGACGTGTGGCATGGCAGCCAGGTACAAAAGGAGGCTGGGTTCTCCAGAGTTAAGCGTGAATCCGAAAGGGGAGACACAGACGCTGGAAACTGCTTGGCAGGAAGCCCCCACCAGGCAACTAGGTGAAGCCCTAAGCCCGTGCACTCAGGCCGCTCAGTCACATTCCGAGGGTCCCTTCTGAGAGCTGTGCCTATCAGCAGCACCGCTGTCCTGTCCTGAGGGCCCCCTGTGGATGGGGCTCTGCAGGGGGCTGGGGAGGAGCCCTGAAGACATTGCGGGGTTAGCAGAAGGCTAGCAGGGCACACAGAGGAGGTGGAGAAGGGCCCGGCCAGACGAGCCCACAGGGAAATGGGACGCAAGAGAGCAAACACCACCCAGCAGCACGAGCCCTTGGGGACTGGCTTCTCTGCACAGTCTTGCCCGAGGCCTTGGAATTTAATTTAAGCACATGGCGCGGCCGGATGGCAGCTTTTTGCGTTTGCGTCTGCGAGCGCCTTTGTTATTATTTTACTGGAAGGTCTATCAGCAGTTCTCTCCCCACTCCCCCCACCACACACAAAAATAATCCAGGCTTCCAAGCCTGTAAGCATCTCAGCCGCAGTCGTTCCTGTCCACAGGAGAGAGCGCATATATAAGGAGCGACGGTGGCAGTCACAGCCACCTGAAGCGGCGGCGAAAGAGAAACGGTCTTGCGAAGAACGTGCTCTTCTGGCTGCACGGAAATAAATTCAGTCATCGGAGTGGTTTCCCGGGCGGCCGTCCTATGGGGGACCCAGGCCGATACAGGGCGACAGGAACATCGGACTTAGAGAATGAAGAAGGCACAGAACGTGGGCGCAGGCTGATGGGAAACAGGTGTAAAACGTGTGACGCTCATCCGGGGCTTGGCTTGCGGCCCATCCTCATAGCAGCAAAAGCAAGAGCGTCGGTGTGTACGGGCAGGCAGATGGCACGCGGGTTATTTGGGTCGGCGTGCGGGCAGCTGAAGTCAGCGAGCAGGCCTGTGCATGCCTGCTTCTCGTGACAGGACGCGTCCAGACGAGCCCTCTGTCTGGACTGTCTTCTTCACATGTCACCCCCGTTCTCAGGCAGCAGGCATTCCTGTGCAGAACCACAGACGCCAACACTCGGGAAGGTTGTGGGGGATGCCATCGCGTAGGTGTGTGGAGGTGGGTGGAAGAGACCTGGGGGCCAAGCCTTTTCGCTCCCAGCTCTTCACTGATCTTCTTCCTGAGGAACAACGGGAAGAGGGCAGTTGGGAGTAGCCCTGTGTGTCACACTCCTCTGGGACCTCGCACCACGATTTTGGAGTGACTCTGAGCTGCCCTTTCTGTTGAGGAGGCAGCGATGGGTCTGACCATGACCCAGAGAAATCAGGGGAGGAAGGACCAGACCCAGCCTGCGTTTCTGGACATGTCCTTGTGGTGACTTAGCTGTAACTGCAGAGAGGCGACAGACCCTCTCCATGGGCTCTGAGCACACCCCCCCCAGCACCCCCCCCCCCAGTGTTTCGCACGACCCAGTGATAGTGACGTGATCTTCACAGGACCATCATCCTGAATGATCCGAAGAAGCGGAACGCCCTGTCCCTAGCAATGCTGAAATCCCTCCGGAGCGACATTCTCTACGAAGCTGAAAGCAAAGATCTGAAGGTCATTGTCATTTCAGGTGCGTGCCCGATACCCACCCTCGGGGGTCTACAGTACCTGGACAAGGTTTCCCCTGGTTCCTTGGTCAACAGGGGCGCCCCCTCACTTTCCAGGAGGAACATCTTAAAGCTCCTTTACAATAATTAAGGAGGGAAAGGGCGCAGGTAGCGGGGGCCTTTGTGAAAACCATGGAGAGATCACTGAGCGATGGAGACCGGTGTCTGGTCCTTTTTGTTGGATGGGAAGCGGGGCCGCACCTGGTCTTCCCATCAGAATCAGAGAGGTGGCTTCTTCCAGGGCCTCATAAGATGGGTGTAATCACGGATCCTGTGGGCCCACCACCAAGCAGGCTAGTGCGGGGCAGGCGATGGGTTTGTCTTTTCTGTCCCCACCAAACTTTCAACCAATGTCTACAGCCTTCCTCAGGGGTAGCCAGACAGGGGGCTCGTTTTGCTCTTTTGCAGTAAAGACTTTTACTGAATTATCCGGTGATAACAAACAATATTGGCGTCAGCATGTTAAAGCACCCACAGAACAATAAGATAGGTGACGCTTGTATGAGGCACTTTTTTCTGCTGTTGTAGAAATTACAGGCTAGCGTTTCCAGAGGGAGATCATCAGCCTGTTAGCTTCTTGTCTGTGGTTGAATGTCAGTTTTTGACTGTTTTATCCGGTCAAGGGAAAAGAAACAGGACAAATATATTTGAGCAGCCACGGGGGTGTGACCCGGATGCAGCAAAGGCAGCTAAATTCCAGACAACACAGTTTCCTCACATGCTCGGGGGGAATAATGTTGAAACAGCCACAGCAAATGGAAAATATGAGAAAGTGTTAGCTTATCTATGGAATTACGTTTTGTTGTTGTTCATGACAACAATAACAATAGAATCACATCCTCGGAGCCCCTGATATAGAGTAAAGGTCACACTCTGAACTTCCTCCCTGCAACCCAAACGGGTGGCCGTCCTCTGTGGACTGAATAAAGGACAGGGACCTGCCAAAGGCACGATGGGTTCCAATGGACCTGTACCCGTCAGGACTTGCAGGCCCAACCGCTCTCTGAAAACAGTCCACTCGCCTCAGCCACGGAGCCTTCTCCTTTGTGTAAGTGGACGTCATTGGCTTCCACCATGGACCTTTTAGACTCCAAGGGCCTCACGTAGGCACTGCCATCACACATTACTGGCTGTAACGCTTCAAACTGGAATCGTTCTGGTCAGAACTGGACTGTGAGCTCCCTCTAAGGGTCCCCGGTGTCAATACACCGTTATGCACAAATCAGCGGACTCCCCAGCTCTGCTGCTCACCCCCTCTCTGTCTTTTCTCACCTGGAAACAGCGGAGGGGCCTGTGTTTTCTTCGGGGCACGATCTGAAGGAGCTGACAGATGAGCGAGGTCCGGAGTACCACGCTGAAGTATTTCAGACCTGTGCCGAGGTAAGCCCAGAGGACGGTCAGCTTTGCAAGCCTGAAAAGTTTAATCACACGTATCAGGTGCTGAACAAGGCTTCTAGGTCACGGGCCGGGTTTTACACATGAGTTACGAAAGCCCTGTGGTCGTTGGTGATACCTCCAAACAACATGTGCTTTAGGCTTTTCAGAAGTGACCACAGTTTGCTTATGGATCTTGGGTTTCAACAAAGATGCTGGTCTCGGTAGCTGCCATCTTTGGCATTATGGGTTATGTCTTTGTACGTGTCTTACATACAAGGTAAAGGGTAGAAACGTACGTCTTTAGAGAGATAGAACCTAAGATTATTATAATTGTGCAAATTTTGAACTAAAGCAACTCTATTAATGGGAAAAATGGAATAGCAATAATGATTTTTTAAATCGTTTTCAAACCCTTCTTTCAACCAACTTTTATGATCGCTACCTCCACATGGGAAGATTAGCCTCTTGGTTTTCACTCTTGTCTCTTTAACCATGTTACAAAGGGAAATTGCCAACAGATGCAGAGGAGGAAGAACAAAAAGTTGGGATGATTTATCAGTGTATCAAATCAACCCTCGATAATCAAAAATTGGAATACAGAATACAACTGTAGGTAACACACAGTTCATTTCATGAGTACTTACTGAGCACCTGCTCTGTGCAGAATACTTGCAAGATACTGAGGGAAGCAGAAGGGAAAAAAAGAGTCTCTTGCCAAACTGAAAATGGAAATCTAGTTGAGAAACAAGACATATAAAACAGTTACATAACCTGACCCTAAGATTACCTACCCTAATTTTTCACTCACGCCATTGACTTACACGTTTATTTGGTCATTGACGATTCTACAGATAGAACAATACCTGCTATACGGACAAGACAGAGGTGAGCATTAGGAGGGGGTGGGGGGCTAAGGTACCTTCCCGACCCCATTTGCTCTCCCGCAGGGGATCAGATCAGACTTTTCTCGTTTCACGGACAGACAGACCGGAAGAGTGGTCAACGATGTGAGACTTAACGTCTTTCAGTTCCCGTTAGCGATTATTTCACACCCTTCTCCTGTGTCTGCTTTAAAAGTTATTTTTCTATTAATACCTAGTATGTTTGACCAAAACACAGAATCATCAGAACCAAGAGGGCCCTTCCAGCACCCCCGGAAGGGCCTGTGTTTGTCACTCTGCTGGGCAGGGTCTTCCTGAGTTGAGGACCGGATGGGGGACCATGGCGTCTTCAGGGGGTACAGGCCAGGTGTCAAGCAGCCCCCAGCCCCGGTGCCCCCGGCTCCCTGGTGGACGCGGTGCATCAGCAGGGCCAGCCCGACGCAGTCACAGGCATGCAGGTGCACCCACAGCATGGGAAAGGTCCACCCCTTTCCCAAGACAGTCAGACTGTCCTGGGCAAACAGCGCCGTGAGCGCATGCAGGATTTCAACAGGCGGACCGGACCAGGATGAGCTAGATAGTTCGTGTTGATTTTAGACAGGAAAACAGGGACCCCGAACAGGCTCAGCTTCTGAGATGCATAGCGAATGCATCCCAGACCGCCCGTGTGGCGGGACAGTTCATTATGACAGATGGAATAAGAGGACGCACTGGGCTGTGGCAGGGGGCCGCCCACCCCTCTTCCTTCACCCCCAGGGGCTTGAATGTGGACCCCAGTCCGGGAGGACCGAGGGCCTCCCTCTGTGGACACAGCACAGTACCCGCGGCATGCTGCCCGGTGAGGTGAGAGCAGAGGTAAACCTCCGTCATGTTCTGGGGCAAAAGAAGTTCTTATTTCAGGAGGGAAAATAGGAATAGTCAATCCTCGACTCTCCAGGGACCGGTTATCCAGCTGCTTTATTCTCCAGATTCCCTATCTGAACTACTCTCTTAACTCTTTAAAATATTCTCTAATTATAAAAATAGGGGAAGCCAGGATGGCTCAGCGGGTTAAGCGCTCACTTTGCAGCCCCGGGGACCGGGGATCGAATCCCGGCCCCGGCCCGTGCGGACCCATATGCTGAACTGGGAGCTCCCCCAGCTCAGTTCTCTCTCTGTCTCTCTCTCTGTATCTCTCTCTCTGTGTCAAAAATAAATAATAAAAATATGTTTAAAAAAATAAAAATAAATAAATAAGTAAAAATAATAAAAATTTATTACAAGAAATCTTGAAAATTTAGAGAAACAAAATAAATAAATAGTCGACACCATACCATGATCATACCACCCAGAGAGAACTATAATTAATAAAAAACATTCACAGTATTTCTTCCTAATCATTTTCCACGTACATCTATTTGTTTCAACAGTCATATGTAGGTGCAATTATACTGTTGTTGTACGAATTTCATTTTAATGAGAATACAGCATCCCACTGAATGGATGCAGTTATTGCTATAGCCACTTATTTTCACATATTTATATTCAGTTTTGTTTTGTTTTTTAAAGATTTATTTCCATTGTTTTTGACAGAGAGAGAGAGAAAGAGAGATACCGGTACAGAGACAGAGAGAAGGGGGAGGGCCCAGAACAGTCTCCATAGTTGCACATCATTGGTTTTTCCACATAGTTTCATCCCACAGGTGGGTGCGGGGCTGCACAAGGCAGGAACTAGGCCGGGGTCTCGCCCCAGTAAGAACTGAACTGGGGGTACTCCCCAATTCAGCATATGGGTCCGCACGGGCCGGGGCCGGGATTCGATCCTCAGTCCCCGGGGCTGCAAAGTAAGCACCTAGCCCACTGAGCCATCCCGGCTTCCCCTCATAGTTTTTTTTTAATATTAGAGTGACGGTTTGACGAACACCTTTGTCCACACAGCTTTTCCCCTGTGTCACATTAGTTCTTGTCAGTGCAGTTCCCAGACCAGAGTGTGGTTGTGGACGTCGGTGACGCGTACAGGGACGCGAGCTGAGCATGCTGTCACGGCGGGGGTGCACAGTCCTGCCCGTTCTGGGTGGCGGACACCAGACTGTGCGGCTCTACCCACAGTCAGCGGGCTCTCCTTAAGAGACTGCACTTCATGAGGTGGCAGGTGACTCTCAGAGCTGAGACAAGCTGTTCTTTCTTTGCAGCAAGACTTGCGAAGCTCTTGTGCGTCCTTCTTGTGAGTGCAGTTCACGGAGACTGAGCTTCGTACCGACACTCACGTCATCACCTAGAGCACATGAACTCATCCCTGACAGTTTGGGGTACAGGCTGATCTGCGTGCGTTCTTCTGGGGGAGAGGGTCATTAGCATCTGTTACATTCTCAAAAGGTGACCACCCCCCCAAAAAATAGTCA
>PVKE010008138.1:7544-48690 GCA_004027555.1 Craseonycteris thonglongyai | reverse complement strand
AAATGTTTGGGTTCATGAGTTTGTTCAATAACTTTGGGATAGCTATTAATACGTCTATTTTTTGCTAATTTGTTCGCACCCTTCTTTGTGGTGTGTTTCTGTTTGCCTAGGGTTGTTATACGCTGGAGACAAACTAGTGGAAGTGAATGGAGTTTCAGTTGAAGGACTGGACCCCGAGCAAGTGATCCATATTCTGGTAACAGTTTCCTCTTTGTCTTCTTCGTGACTCAGTGAAATAAAAGGTGTCCCAAAATTCACGCAAGATTTGAATTTTACATCATTTGTGCGGTAAAGTGTTGCCAATGAAAAAAAAGACAGCGTGACAGCTGACAGTTCAGGGTTATTAAAAATGGAGCACTACACGAAAGAACACATGTTTTTATTGTTGAGCAATGAAAATTTACAATTTTTAATTATAAACCTGTGTTTTCTATCAAAATTACTTCTTGCATGAATTTTGGGACACCCTTTACAGGACTGCATGGAGCCTGTCCAGCCCACAGTGTTGCACTATAATGTGAGAGGGGTTTGGTCCCTCTCGGCAGCTTCCTCTCTCCAGTCCCCTGACCTTGTCTGCTTCTGTGTGGCCTGTCTCCCTCCCTCCATCACCTGCAGAAGTCTGGTCCCTCCCTGCTGGGAGATTTTCCTTTCCAACGTGCTCTTTTTGCTTCAGGAAGACCACCAGGCTGCCTGCTCAGGTCCCTCCCCACCTGGGTTGCTCCACTGGAAACTGAGCCTAGGTGGGCAGCATGGGACTGTGGAGGAGAGTCTGGATCTGAGCAAGCCACCCCTTGCTCCCCAAACATTTCTGTACAGCTGAAATCTGCTTAACAACTTCCTAGAGGTAGTTGTAGGAAGGAAAGGAGTCACCAAAGAGCAGCATATGGGGAGGAAGACATCCTTGCTGGCCCTGCCACTGTTCTTGGTGGTTTGATTATGTGAGTCTCTGATCTCTGTTAGGTTCCCATTCGTGTCCTTCAAAACATTGCCTGAATCACACAGTCTGGCTGAGCATAGCATAGCAGCATGCCCATCCTCCCCCAGGCACACCCCAAGTGTGGGGCCTGAGGTCCATTACTGTATAGCATGTAGACTAGTGATTTGCAAACTGGGTTCTTGGGGGAACTCTAGATTTTCAAATGCCTCAGTGACTAAGATGACAGGTGGTATTAGTACAAGGAATATGCTAAGCACCTAAATATTTTGCAAACCTGCTGTAAGATTCTCTTTGTTATATAAGATACTGCAAAGGGAGCTTAGAGTACTATTAGTCACAGATACACATGCTTCTACCTCAGTTCTTCTGGTGCCCACTGTGGAGTTGCCAGAACAACAGGATTATGAAATTCTTGAGTGAAAATGAAGTTTTGCTACTCTCTGGATCTCCACTTCCATGGCACAGTGTGGCAACAGGAGGATGCTTACCTCCCCACATCAGGTGGAGAGTTTCTCTGTCTCCTCCACATATTTGGGGCCCCCCATTTTCACCATCAGTTTGATCAGTCCCCCCAAAAGACTTGGGAGCCCCTCATCTTCCCCATCAGACTGGGTTGTCTGATGTAGAAACGGGTATTCAGGAAATAATTGCTGACTGTGGTATGAGGAAGGGAAGTCAGACCAAGAGCTTCTCTCCTTCCCTGATGCCTGTGGGAAGAAGACCTTGCTGAGTGGGGTGGTCTTGGTGGCAATGAGGTAGAGAGCCCCTGGGAGAGGCCAGGCCTCCATGCGGGTTTTAGTGACCCAGTGACTCTAGAGCTCCATAGCAGGCAGAAGTAAGGCTATATTTCTTCTTTATCTCCATTTCTGGGTGGTGATATTCAGCTCTTATAAAAACGTCCCTGTGAAAATGTCACCAGTAAACCTGGACACATGAAGTTGTAATTCCATGTGCTGAACCCCAGGAACCTAATGAGTTCTGCGAGTTCTCATTTTTCCCTCTTTGCCATTTTTTAGGCCATGTCTCACGGCACAATCATGTTCAAGGTGGTTCCAGTTTCTGCCCCTCCTGTTAATAGCCAGAAGTTGGTAAGAATTTACTAAGCCTTCGTACTCACACACAGTAAGTCATCAAATAACAAAAACAGAGACTAAATATGCGGTATTATACTACTGTTCTCTGTAATGTATTGAAAATTTGTTTAATACTGTGTTATATATTTTTCAATACTGATGACATGAGAGGCAAATAAGTAAATGAAAAAAATACAATAGAAGGAGATGCGGTACCAAGAAGTTAAGAAATAACATCAAGAATGGTGAACATTTGAATAAAAACTTCTCAGAGCTAAGAGATTCTTTTTCTTTTTTCAAGTTACTGTTTCATAGCTCTTAGACTCAGTTCAAGAGGCCAGTTCTCCATGTTGGTGAGGATGAAGAGAAAAGATAGGAACAGTAGGTGGAGGGATGAGAGAAGTGGTTTTAAGTCTTGATGGCCCGTAGGCAAGAGTTCTTCTGATGGTGCCATTATGCGCCTATTGTCAGGTGTACATTCGTGCCATGACCGAGTACTGGCCCCAGGAGGATCCCACCATCCCCTGCATGGACGCCGGGTTGTCCTTTCAGAAGGGGGACATCCTCCAGATTGTGGACCAGAATGATGCCCTCTGGTGGCAGGCCCGGAAAATCTCAGACCTTGGTACATGTGCTGGCTTGATCCCTTCTAACCGCCTTCTGAAGAGGTAAGAAAAGTTATCACCCCTGCACTCAGGACTGAGCCATCAGGAGATAAAATGTTTTCTCAGGCATCTATTATGGCGAAGATGAGATCAAGAGAGACAAGCAGGTGGATGAATGAACACACACACTGATCTATAAATCCAAATGTCAACTTGTTCATATACCCTAAGCATCTTAAATATCATCCAGAAAAGAGAGGAAACACATAGGCCTAACTCCCTCTATTCATCTTTTAAGGCTGAGATGAACCTCAGTTACTGAATCTCAATTTACCACCCTTCTGTGCTACTGCGGTCCAAGGAAGTGAGCAACGATAAAAAGAAGGTAGAAAGAGGTCCAAGACTTGGCTCATGTTAAGAGATCAAGAAGGAAAGGAACCAGGAAGGAGACTGAAAAGAAACAAACAATGAGGCAGCATGAAACAAGACAGTATGGTATTCTGATCAACTATGTCAACTGCTGCTGAGGGGACTGAGATTGACCATTGGATTTAGAAATATGGAAGTCACTGGTGATCCTGATAAAAGTGTTTTTGGTGGAGGGGGTGGGGCTGAAATCCTAGAGTGAGATTTGAAGAAATTGATGGCAATGAGCGTGGAAAACGCTTTGAGACATTTTGGTGTAAAGCAGAGCAGAACAATGGAGCAATTGCAAGAGGGGGAAATGGAGTGGTATGAGAAAAAAAAAATCGTTTAAATGGGGCAAATGATGCTAGTGGAAATAATCCAGAGAGAGGGTAGTTTTTTATGATATAGGAGAAAAAAGAGAATTGCCTTGAGCAGGCTGGAGATATGATCTAATATACAAGTAGAGGGGCTGGCCTTCTAGAGGGTCAAAAACAGTTTCTCTACAGTGATGGTAATCTAGAGTATGTGGCACAGATGAAGATAGAGGGTATGGTAGAGCCTGTGGAAGTTCTCTTCTAACCAGTCTTGTTTTCCTAGTGAAATAAGAAGCAAGGTCATAAGCTGAGAGTAAGGTGGGTAAGGAGGCATTGGGAAGGAGAGGGTTTTGAAAAAGCTTGAAATGTTTCTGTGAGAACTGGAAGCAAGTGGATTAGGCAAAATAGGATAATCAGCACTAAGAGCTAATTTAAGGGGAAGCCGGGATGGCTCAGTGGGTTAAGCGCTCACTTTGCAGCGCCGGGGACTGAGGATCGAATCCCGGTCCTGGCCCGTGCGGAACCATGTGCTGAGCTGAGGAGTGCCCCCAGTTCAGTTCTCTCTGTCAAAAAAAAAAAAAGAAAAGCTAATTTAAGGTTTAAAGGTCAGAAATTTGAAGAGATTCTGGTCACCTTCTTGGAGGGGAGATACAGATTAGACAGCTGAATTTAACAGTAAATCAAGGAAGAGCCAAGGGAGTGACTATAATGAAGGGACGTGACATCTAAGCTGTTAAGGAGGGAAGTGAAGACATAAGGGTCAGTGAAAGGAAGTAAGATCAATGGATTATAGCCAATACGGGTCAACAGATTTTGGGGGGTTGGGAAGATAGGAGATGTTGGTGAAAGAAAGGGATTCTGGGAATTGAAATTATGGAGAGATTGAAGCTATTGGCTGTAAAAAGGTCTAGGTCCAAGACTCTAGGATGACAACGAGAGCAGTGGCTGAGGTAGAATGAGGGGAAGGACACTGAGAGAGAGGAAATGAAGGAACTGAGAGGCCAGGCTGTTAGAAGAGGCATCAATGTGCCTAATAAAGGGTGTCCCAAAATTCACCCAAGATTTGAATTTTGCGTCATTTGTGAGGTAAAGTGTTGCCAACGAAAAAAAAAAAAGACAGCATGACAGCTGACAGTTCAGGGTTATTAAAAATGGAGCGCTACATGAAAGAACAATGCGTTTTCATTGTTGAGCAATGAAAATTTACAATTTTTAATTATAAACCTGTGTTTTCTATCAAAATTACTTCTTGCGTGAATTTTGGGACACCCTTTACAAACATTGGGGGGTATGACAGAACAGGGCCCAGAGTGTGAGCAGGAGCAGGAGTAATCTGGGAATGGCAACCGGAAGAGTAGAGGGAAGGATAGTGAAAGCTGAGCGCTTCTTGGGAGAAGGGAGGATGGTCTGAAGATGACCCTGAGAAGCGAGGACACAGACGCCACCTTCAGGCCAGTGGAGTGAAGGCCATGCGCACTTAACGTCAGGGTGGCAGCTTGAAATCAGCCACAACCAGAGTCCTGACACTGGAGGGGTCAGCACGAGTGACGCCCCAGGGCTCCGCCGCCCCTGGAGCTGCGTCACCAGCACAGCACTGGGAGTGCCAGGGCCAGGAGCCACCTCCTGGAAAGTACAGAGAACACAGTGACCTCAGGGAGACCTGGGTTTTAGTTAGAGCTAGAAGGTGAAGGGCTCACTCAGAGTAGAGGCTGAGGTCTGAGAGATTTTGCACAAGGTTCACTTTGAGTTCCAGAGTGTGAGTGTGTGGAAGGGCTTCAGGGAGGGGCAGGTGGTGGTGGACGAGTCTTAAAGGGATTAAAGGGCTGAGGATAAGGGATGACCTAAGCTTTGGTGACTAAGGACACAAACAGGGATAAAGGCATAATGAGATTAGTCCTCATGGTCTCAGGGTAGAAAGGGGTGAGGGGGGCTCTGGGGAGGGTCTTGCAAGGAGCACACAGAAACACGGGTTTATGGGATGAGCACACAAATAAAGGACAATAAAAGGAACTGAAATTCCTGTGGCTCTGAAGGAACTGTAGAGGCTGGGAGTGGGGGAGCCAGAACATGCTACGAAAATTCAAATGAGACCGGCTGAAGCAGGGCAGAGTGCTGAAAGCACAGGGTGCGACAGCTCCTTTACCGAAGCCTGTGGCCTGTGGCCTGTGAGCTAACTAATCATGCGACAGATTTTCACCTGAAGTCAGTGTGGCTCTGAAAATTTTCCACGAGGCAGGAAAAAACAAGAAAGGCGGTGTACAAGTATTTAGAGAATGTATTTGACAATGTGTTTAGAGAAGAAATCTCCTTTTTCATTTGGGTGAAGGCAGCAGAATTCTAGGAAAATTCTGTCTTGGATTTCTTTCACTTGGGTTAACCTGGGTTGATTTTCTTCCTTCCTTCCTTCCTTCTTCTCACAGTGTATTTCTTTTTACATAGGAAGCAACGAGAGTTCTGGTGGTCACAGGCGTATCAGCCTCACACCCACCTCAAATCAACCATCTGTGAGTATGCTGAGTCCTTTTTATCTCAACCCCAGCATGTGCATCATGGGGAAGCTGGCTCCCACCCCCCTTCCTGCCCAGGAAAGGATCTTTAAATGTCCCCACTGCCCCAAATAACCTGGCAGCCATCAGACATCCCACTGTAGACATTCATTCCTTTGGATTTAGAAGAGTTTTCAGTTTAATAAAACAGGTATAGAAGGGAAGCTGGGATGGCTCAGCAGGTTGAGTGCTTGCTTTGCAGCCCTGGGAACTGAGGATCGAATCCCGACCCCGGCCTGTGCAGACCCATATGATGAACTGCGGTGTGCTTCCCATGCGGGAGACCCCCAGTTTGGTTCTCACCCCCCTGGTTTGGCCTCTGGTTCTAGGGGGCATGCCTCCCATGCGGGAGGCCCCCAGCCCAATTCCTGCCCTGCACGGCCCCCGCCCACCAGTGGAGTGAAACTATATTAAAAACTGATGATGTACAACTATGGAGACTGCTCTCAGCCCTCCCCTTTCTCTCTGTCTCTGTCTTTTTCTCTCTCTCTCTGTCAAAAACAATAAAAATAAATCTTAAAAAAAAAAGAGTTCTTGAAGAATTTCAGGCTTATGTTTATTTGCAGATGGTTATTAAAAAGTTATTTACTAAAGATGCACATATAGTTATCATTCATCTTTTCCTCCCTCCCTCCCTCCCTTCCTTCCTTCCTCTTTCTTCTTTCCTTCCAGTCAAGTTATGAGTTCCTAAAGTATGCTGAACTAAGCATATTAGTTCAGAAGTGAGTGGAATGCCACCTTTTATAGCTTATTGGGATGGAATTGAGTAGGATTTACCAGGGCAAGTAGATCCACGTTTCCAACAAGGCTTATAAATATATTCATTTCTGTAGGACATTCACTTATTTTGTTACTAAATCTTTACTTAATGTTTAGAGAATAAGCCCAGAATATTAATTACTACAATTGTGGCATTTTGCTTTTCTTATTGTAGGCGAGTTAATTTGAGAAACTGAGCACAAACTAATATGTGCTTGGTCTCTGTCTCTCTCTGTCTCTGTCTCTGCTTCATCATTTGTCTGTACCCAGCGATTTCTACGGAAGAAGGTAAGAAATAGTATTTGGAAAAACTCTCAGAAATATCCTGTAGTTCTCTTATATCATGTCAATTCAATTTATGTATTTATTAAGCTATTTCTATATACCTAGTAGTGGGCTGGTTACTAATACCCTCATTTATAAAATTAAAAAATAAAGTCAGTCAAAGGAACACACATACTATATAATTGTCCTAACACTGAGAGGATTGAAAGAAAAAGAGAACTAACCTTGACAGTATGCAGTCCCATAATCTAACACAGCACATGGTAAGGACTCCATAAAAGTGAAACTGATCCACTGTTTTGAGTCAACCGCTTTATACACATTGTCTTAAAAGTAACCCTGTAAGGAAATTATGATTGTTCCCATTTTATGGAGGAAAAGATTGAGGTTCAAATAAGGTAAGAATATTGTCAGAAGTTGCAAGCAGTGTTGTCTGACCTGAAGAAGCTTCTATCTTAAGGGCAAATGAAACCTCGAGTTATGACCTCTCCCCTCTCTATGCCCAGACACCCAAATGACTCATTACGATGTCACACTCCCAAAGCAAGCAAGCAAGATGCTGTTTGCTTGTGGAAAGGAGAGAGGAGAGGGACGCTCAGTCCCCTTAGCCCCCACCCCCATGTCATCCCTGATACTGGAAATGAGAGGGGGCACGTGGTGGTGGGCTTTTGCAAGGGGCTGGGTCTCTGTGGTCTTGGTAACAAGCCCACTGTCTTGGTCCACGTGGGCTGTCATAACAAGATACTGCAGGCTGGGTAGTTTAACAACAGATACCGACTTTCTCACACTTCTGGAGGCTAGAAGTTCCAGATCAAGGTGGTGGCAGGACTGGTTTTGATGAAGCCTTCTTCCTGGCTTGCAGGTGGCCAGCCTCTCTCTGTATGATCCACCTGGCCTTTCCTCTTGAATGCGCAGATTTCTTCTTTTTATAAGGCCACCAGTCCTTTTTGGATTAAAGCCCAGCCTCGTGACCTCACTTAACCTTAATTATTATCCTTTTAAAGGGCCATCTCCAAATAGGGTTAGGACTTCAACATATGAAACTGGGGGTGGGGGTGGAGACACAAATCAGTCCATAGCAGCCATCCTCGCCAATACTGTGGAATTGTTGATTTTGAGAGAGCAAAATCAGTGGCTCTTTTAGATCCCAGAGTTACAAGTTTGAAAAATCAGGGCTACCTGTGAATTGCTGGGGGATTACCCCCAGCCTCTGTAAAACAGGATTGACAATTGTAGCTTTTATTGGCTTATTTTTTTTAAAAAACAAAAACCTCTAGTTACATCCTAGGAACTAATTAATTTGTGGTTGCTATTAATTACTGATCTGGAAGGTAATCTGTAAATGAATATAAAGAATTGAATGATAATGTTGAGACTTACAGGTATGTTACTTGTTTATATGTACCCATACTTCTATAACGCAGTATTATTTCATAAAAGTTTCCATATTTTATTTAAAAACAGTGATGTGCCCTTTAAGAAAGTGGTAGTAAGTGCTACTTTATTACATTATAGTTTATTATATACACTATAATTTGCACCTTTGTAACTTGTATAAATCTTTTCAACCACTATTTATTCATCACCTGCGAAGTTCTGGTCACTGTGCTGGGCCCAGATGTAAACACTAAAAGAAAAAGATTTTTTTTTTCAGAATACATATTCAAATCAACTACTTTGATATTAAAAGGAAAATTCAATTCAATTTAATAAATAATTTATCACATACCCATTATGGGCAAGACCCTGTACTAACCTGTGTAAATTATGTAAAAAACTAGTAAGGCGATTTCTGCTTTCAAGGACCTGTCTAGGAAGGTGACTAAGGCCAACACCCCAATGATTATGTTACAAGGTAGAGTAGATGTGCAGTAGCAGAGAATTCAAGGGAATAGGAAGAAAATGCTGTTCAGTTCATGGCAGGGATGCAGGGATAGTCATTTTGATCAGTATTTGAGATGAACTTTGAAGCATTATGAGCACAGGGAACAGCATAAGAAAAGGCACAGAGGAAGAACCAATGACGTCTGCTCTACTGGTAGTAACAGACATGTGGGGCGGAGAAGGGCACAGTAGCCTTGAAAAGTGGGCTTGGATTCTGATGTAAAGGGTTTTGAGTATTAGGATGAATGGTCTTAAAAGTTATATTATTTTATTCTTTTATATATGCCCAAGCTAGATGTAGAAATAGTTGCCCTTGGCTGAGCACTTACCGTCAGCCTGAGCTTTTCATGCATATCTTACTCTATCTCGCCTTACAGGTAAACTAATTTGTCCAACATTCAAAAGCTTATGTTTTTTGAGTTTGAACCATTTTCTGTTATGTAGCCTCATAGCATATATTTTCATTCAATACAATTAAGTCCTTTTTATCTCTCCGAATGAGCAATAGTTGTAGGAAGGGGGTCTGAGTTTTACTGTATCTGCCTATGCATAGGACATTTTGTTCGTAAGGCTAACACATTTTAAATTTTATTTGTCTCTTTCTAGGCTCTTTTATAGAAGATGACATGAAGATTGATGAGAAATGTGTGGAAGCAGGTAACATTTCCTCTTGACATACTGACCACCTGAAGAAATATGAAGCCCCTTGGCTACAGAGTCTCTGAAACAGAGTTGGTCAAGGTGGGGCAGCAGGCCTTTCCTCTAGAAGCAAAGTGTGAAATGAATCCCCCACCCTATTCTCTCTCTCTGTGTGTGTGTGTGTGTGTGTCTGACACTTGGAAGGGAAGCACAGCTGTGGGGATGTCCCCAGTCTCTTCTGGAAAGCAGTACCGTATCTTGGAAATAGTCATACAACACGTAGTAATTCTCAGGTGTTACATTTAATAACATTCAGGTGGGATGCTGGAAACCCTTGTGCTCTTTGTGAAATACTAGAAAATATTGAGATACCAAATTTTTAAAAATCCAAAAACATGTTTTGTTATTGTCTGATATCATCATCTGGCAGATTCTAGTACTATAAAGAAATAGTAGCAGGTTCCAAATTTGAGAAATATGTAAAAACTTTCTACATTTCTATACTTAAATTTTTTTTGTAAGTTGGGAAAATATTTTTCATATTTAGTGGCAGAACTAAGATTGACTCAAGAATTGCCAGGGTTTTGTTGGGAGAGACTTTGCCCTTATAGGTGAATTCGTCTTGGCTTTGTGGTGTTAAAAAACAAGGGGAAGAGGGAAGGGAGCTAAATATATGGTGATGGAAAGAAAGCTGACTCTGAGTGGTGAACACGTATTGTAACACATAGACAAAGTACTGTAGAACCATACACCCAGAACCTATGTAATTTTTACTAACCAATGTCACCCTAATAAATTTAACAATAAAAAAAAGTAATTCAACCAACTTAAGTTTTAAAAATCTTACTGGCTTTAGTCAGTGATTCATAAACCAGGTAGCATGTCACCTAGCAGACACAAAAGAGCTCCGAGGAGCTGTACAAAACGGAAGAATTTCATAGGTGGAAGCGGGCAGGAACAAGGAAGTTATTTCTACTAGCAAAAAGCAGATTGGTTGTGGCAACATCGCTTTGCTTTCGTTTAGGGGATGGCAGGAGTCTACTAGGTATGAGAGGTCAAAATCAATTAAGATCAGGCTCAATTTCATGATGTGGGGCTTAGTGTAAGTGACTCCATTTTGGGACTGTTGTCTTGTTTTTGACAATGAGCTAAACTAGTTTTTAGAAACTAAAGAACTATATGAAATCTTTAAATAGTGGGTATTTCAAAGACTCATATGTACCGCCCAGAGTAACTACAGAATAATGTTGACATGATATTTATTTTTCCAAGTGCACATTCTGATTTTTACAAAATTGCAGTAATAGTCATTTTCTTTCTATAATTTTGATTTAAATTTTTTATTAGGTAATACATTTACATATTTCAAATTCTAAAACTACAAAACTATATTCCATTTCTTTCCCTGTTGCCTTACTCAGGTTTCTTTCCTGGGGTAATAAATGCTCTCAGTTCCTCCATATCCTTCCAGACATTCTGTGTACATAAAAGTAAAGATGTGTACTTTTTCTCCTCTTTCCCACCATCATCCTCACCTTCCCTTTTTAACACAAATAAATATACCCATTGATGGCATGGTATACAAACTGTTCTGTTTCTGGCTTTTTAACTTAACATTATATATTTTGGAGGTGATTTCATCTTAGTACATAAAGTACTTCCTCATATTTTTTAAACAGCTTATTGACTAAAGAAGATACTGTGTATTTATGCAATTACTTATTAGTAGATGTTTGAGTGATGTCCAACCTTTTTACTATAAACAATGTTACAATGAATAGCTTTATAAATGTATCTTTTTGCACATGTATGAGTATACCTTAGGTACACCATTGCCTGATCCAAGGATGCATGCATTGGTAATGTTGCCATCTATATATTTTTTTAATTGCTAAATTGATTGGGGTGACATTGGTTGGTAAAAATTACATAGGTTCCAGATGTACAATTCTACATTACATTGTCTATACATTGCATTATGTGCTGTTGCTATATATTTCAAGTTACTCTCTGTATAAATTCTAGAGTCTTCATCCTTAATATCATGTTAAATAAAATACTAACAAGAATTGTTTTAACTGATGAGGAAGTTTTACCTTAATCAGTAGCCCATTTTGGAACTCTGAGGGCATTGTTTTGGGTTGTTGCATTGATCAGAATCAGGAATGCTAGATGTCCTGCAGGATATAATACCATCCTACAAAATGTTTTTAATTTCCCGCTGAACAAAATTTATTACAAATAAGTGTATAACTTTTTAATACACAATAGTGATGTCTATATAAAATCTTTCCCAATGACCTAACCAAACCTACCCAATCAAACCATTCATATACTCACTCATTGTCCTTGCCACACTCCCTGGCTTATGGATTCCCAAATCTTGAGGCAGGTGCCTTCCTCCTATACCTGCAGGCTCTCTGGCAGCAAAACTGTGCAGTATCTGACAATGTATAGGAGCTTCTGCAACATTGTGCCTTTCATTTATTCTTTATTATTTTATTTATTTACTTTAAGCTGCTGCAGCACCCCTGCTGGTCATCATGGACCAAATGCTTAACACCTTGCATCTCATTTAAGGTGTGTCTATGCCACAGAGATATCACTGACTTGGCCTTGATTTAGGAAAAAAGTTTTAAAGTTAGTGTGTGAGCAGAGGCATGGGAGCAAGGAATTAGACAGTTAAATTACAGACTCAATGTGGATAGTAATATAATGATACCTTTGTTTTTTTGCCTCCATGGAAAAACCATAGATGAAGAAACATTTGAATCTGGTAAGTAAAGCATGAATATTGAGTACCGATTTTAAAATGTATACAGTATTTCAAATTTGGGTATAATTTAAACATATTTAGGAATATGATATAATGACTGTTTAAATACATCAACAGTATAGTTGTAAGATAATATAAATTTTACCTTAATCAGTAGCCCATTTTGGAACTCTGAGGGCATTGTTTTGGGTTGTTGCATTGATCGGAATCAGGAATGCTAGATGTCCTGCAGGATATGATACCATCCTACAAAATGTTTTTAATTTCCCGCTGAACAAAATTTATTACAAATAAGTGTATAACTTTTTAATACACAATAGTGATGTAAGTTTTCACAAGATGTAACATGAAAATCTTGGTGGTTTAGAAGACAGTCATCAAGGAGAGAGACATTTGAACAGAATAAAGACATCACCTTGCAATAACTAATTTATTCCACACATTCTGTCTACTCCTTACTGATAGTAAATAAGCTAGAAAATGAGTGATGAATATGGAATCCATTATTTTATTTTTCTTTATCTTATTTGTTGTTATTGACAACACACAGTGTCATAAAAAATCCTGTCCCTCAAAATAATATTGACATTAACAGTAACAACATAGGCCCCACAGAATATTTTTGAAACACTGGCCACCTTTTGTGGCAGGTTAACATTCCTCCCCTACTTCAGATGTTTTCTCATTTTCTCCATTTCATCCGTCTACAATTGCTTTGGCATATTATCCCCAGTTCAGTTAAGGCAATTTTGCTCTTTCTCTTGCCGTGTACAAATAAATGTTGGTGTTCAGTTCCACCTGTCATGAAGGGACCAGCTGGAGCTGGAAATGTGTGCATGGACCCAGGGAGGGGTAAGGATGAGGACGCTTGGGCTAGAGGCTGCAGCACCAGCCCCAGTGCCTGTGCCCAACTCCTCCACATCACAGGACTGCAGCACTATGGCCTCTGGGAGAGAAGCGTGGAGGCTCGAATCAGTTGCCTTCCTAAGGGTGTCCCAAAATTCACGCAAGATTTGAATTTTGCGTCATTTGTGCAGTAAAGTGTTGCCAACAACAACAAAAAAAAGACAGCATAACAGCTGACAGTTTAGGGTTATTAAAAATGGAGTGCTACACAAAAGAACAATGCGTTTTCATTGTTCAGCAATGAAAATTTACAATTTTTAATTATAAACCTGTGTTTTCTATCAAAATTACTTCTTGTGTGAATTTTGGGACACCCTTTATAATTGTTCTCTCTTTCAAGCCTCATTTTGTACCATGTAGAAAGGAGTCTTCATGGGTAAAAAGCCTTCAGGGAGAGTCTAGAGAAGCAAGTTTGCAGAAACAGTTACAGATCCCAGAGCAGCAGAGCTAGGCCAGAGGAGTCCCAAGTGCCTGGTTGTGTGTCATTCATTTGCTGGCAAGGCCTCACCAGAGTTACGACTTTCCCGAAGGATGACATTAATTCCTCACGTTGTCTTTTGTCTTTATTTGATGGTGGATTTGATCTTTTCAAAGTCTAAAGAATTTTATGTCTTTTTTTTTTTTTTTTTGCATTAACCCAAATATCCAGAGGAACTTTCAGAAGGTAATTGTTTTCATTTTCTGTGTAAGCCAAATAGAGCTTTGGTTAAGATCTTTCAGTGCTTTAGAGTGAATACTTGATAAACTGTAAGACAAGACATGATATTTTTAAGGGTGAAATCGATGGATTATTGAAAGTCATAGAAAATATTTTCTTTTGTTTTTAAAGATTTATTTTTATTGTTTTTGACAGAGAAAGAAAGAGAGAGAGAGAGAGAGAGAGATACAGAGACAGAAAGAAGGGGGAGGACCCAGAGCAGTCTCCATAGTTGCACATCATCAGTTTTTCCACATAGTTTCATTCCACAGGTGGGAGTGGGGCTGCACAGGGCAGGGACTGGGCCGGCGTCTCACCCCAGTGAGAACTGAACTGGGGGCACTCTCCAGTTCAGCATATGGGTCCACACGGGCCAGGGCCAGTATTCGATCCTCAGTCCCCGGGGCTGCAAGTGAGCGCTCAACCCACTGAGCCATCCTGGCTTCCCCGAAAATATTTTAAAATAATGAAAATAATTAAGCTTTATGACTATATCCCTAAGTAAACATTTTCTTTTAAACTTAATTGACATATTTCAGTTAGGAAAATGTGCTTACTTACGAGAAGATAGGATTGACATTGCTGTGCTTTCTTTCCTTCTATTTCATTGTGGTTTTTTTTTTGACAGAGAGAGAGAGAGAGAGATACAGAGACAGAGACAGAGAGAAGGGGGAGGGCCCAGAACAGTCTCCATAGTTGCACATCATTGGTTTTTCCACATAGTTTCATTCCACAGGTGGGTGGGGCTGCACAGGGCAGGAACTGGGCTGGGGTCTCATCCTGGTGAGAACTGAACTGGGGTCACTCCCCAGTTCAGCATATGGGTCTGCACGGGCCGGGGCTGGGATTCGATCCTTGGTCCCTGAGGCTGCAACGTGAGCACTTAACCCACTGAACCATCCCGGCTTTCCCTCTTTCTTTCTATTTTAAAATGTGTGTTTAAAAAAACCTAAAGGTGGGATGCTGGGATAGCTCAGCAGGTTAAGCATTTGCTTGCCTTGCCACCTTAAGGTCTAGGTGGCCCTGCCCATGGAAACCCATATGCTGAACTGCAGCGCGACTGGTAACCACCAGGATGGCTCAGCACTGACAAAGGTTCTTGCCTCCCATGTAGGAGGCCCCCACCCAGTTCCTTCCCTGTGTGGCCCCTTGCCCACCAGTGTGGAATGAAACGATGTCAAAAAAAACGGATGTGGGGAAGCCGGGATGGCTCAGTGGGTTAAGCACTCACTTTGCAGCGCCGGGGACCGGGGATCGAATCCCGGCCACGGCCCCGGCCCTGGCCCGTGCGGACCCATATGCTGAACTGGAAGCTCCCCCAGTTCAGTTCTCTCTCTGTCTCTGTCTCTGTCTCTGTATCTCTCTCTCTCTCTGTCAAAAATAAAAATAAATAAATAAATAAATAAATAAATAAAAGAAAAAAAAAACCCCGGATGATGTACAAATATGGAGACTGCTCTGGGCCCTC
Organism: Craseonycteris thonglongyai; assembly: GCA_004027555.1. Lineage (NCBI taxonomy): Eukaryota > Metazoa > Chordata > Mammalia > Chiroptera > Craseonycteridae > Craseonycteris > Craseonycteris thonglongyai. The sequence goes on along the minus strand of PVKE010008138.1, from coordinate 33,393 downwards.
CCCCTTCTCTCTGTCTCTCTTAGTCTCTCTCTCTGTCAAAAACAATAAAATAAATCTTGAAAATAATCAATAACAAAGAATCAAAAAATAAGATAATTAAAAATCCTCAAAGGTTCAGAGAAAAGACTAGATATGTCATATTTATTCTATAAACAAATGCGCTTTATATGTTATCTAAACATTCAGAACAAGGTTGTATAAGTGAAAAGGAACATACATTAGTAAAAAGTAATTGGGAAATGACGTTTTTATAACAATGTTTTCCTAGTGTTTATAGCAATTTTTCTGAGACCCCAGTGAAAATGGAGATAGGAGTTTAAACTAGCTCTGGAGTTTCAGAGCCACTGGACACAGTTTTCCTCACTTTAGTTTCTCAGATTCCTGGACAGTCAGAATCCACTGGCAGCCAGAGAGTACATACTAATTTTATACAGAATGAACCATTTTATATGGTTCATTTTATATGGTCCATTCTGTACCAAATGAACCACATAAAAGGGAGAAAGTAAGAACTCATCTCTAACAAAGAGATTAATTATAGGACCTGCAGAAAGTCATATCTATAAGTGAAAGCCAAAGGCAGTTTATCTTTTTTTTTTTTTAATCAGTTTTCTCTGGGCATGAAGAAATACCCAGTTTTTATGTTTTTACAATAACTGAATATCTTTCTTATAACTTTAAACAAGCCTAAAAAGATTTTTATTCCCAACCATACTAGACAGAACGTATTCAGTCTGCTGCTAAGATTCTGACAAGTGTTTCTGATAGTTTGGTGCACGTGATAGGATGGAAAATGCTTAGGACATGCTTCAATAAGCCACTCAAGGCTAAATGCAGCTGTGCTGCCACCTATTGAAACAGTGTCACTGAAGATTTGAAGAGAATGTCACACATCTGTTCTAAGTTAACTTTTCTTCCTCCTCCACATATTCTGCTCCTGCTGTTCTCTGTGTTCCAGAAAAGGGAGAATTTGTTGGCTCTGGTCAGAAGTTCTTTATAGGTAGGTAAGGATTAATAAAAGGTGGGTCTTTGTCACTTGCTAAGTATATTCGTAGTAACCTGACCCTCTTCTGAAAGCTTCTTTTGTTGATGGGCATATCCATACTTGTTCCTTGTTCTGGTTTCCCTCTATCCTTTATTTTATTATTATTGTTGTTTTTTTTTGTCAGTATGTGATGTGTTGATCATTCATTGTAATTTATCTGGTTTCCAGTGGATATTTCTTAATTATTCACCAAACACAAATGTTTTGTTTTCTTCCAGACTGTTCCATAACATATTTATTATATGTACTCTAAAGAGACCAATTCTCTGACTAATGAACTTAGTTTTTATGGCTATATTTTCATAATCTGTCAATTGAGCAGAGCTTTCTGCAAGACCAGGCATCACTTGTTTAAAACCACATGGGCTTCATCCACCAGAAGACAGTGGCAGGACATGCAGGGCTGCAAGTTCCTATAAGGTAGAATGTTGGTTCACAGGCCAGAATACACATCGAAATCATGGGGGAGGGGGGACTTTTAAAGAGATACAGGGTCACCTTTCTGCATCCAGTCCAGAATGGTTTAGCCTCAAGTAGGCTGAACAGGGCAGGCGTCTGCACAAACGAGGGAAGAAGCAGTTTGGGGTTGAAGCATCAGAGCCGGAGCAGGGTGAGGAGGGCCTCTGTGTTGTGACCATGGCAGCCTGGTGCGTGTGGTCAGAGCCAGAGTAAAGGGAGGAGGACAGCTGCGTCACTCAGGCCCTGACACCTCACAGCCTCTACAAAGATGCCCTCCTCACCCAGCTTGGGCTCTGACCCCTCCAGCCAGACTGCGGACACTGTGCATCCCCCACCCTGTACAGGTACTCTTGATGGCTACAATAAGTAAATCTATGGAAGCGGGTGAGGCTAGAATGAACTGTGTAGTGTGGAATTGGCAGCTTCCTCTCCAACCCCGTTTCCTATTCTGTCCGTACTGCTCACTACTTGCAGCTACGTAAGTCTCCTGCTCTTCCTTGAGCCTTCCAAGCCTGCTCCTTTCGCTGCACCTTTGCTGCTGCTATTCCCGCAGCCTGGACGGCTCCTCCCCGCAGATGCCTCTTTAACTGGCTGCATTACTTCATTCAGGCACCTCCCTGCTCAGTGTGGATCTTTTGGATGCTAAACTGAACCACCTACCTGAAGAAACATGCTGTCAACTATCCATTAATTATTCTTCTAAGCACTTATTTTTGTTGTTGTCTATTTTGTCTCTCCTCCATAAAATGTAAATTTCATGAGGCTATGGGCTGTGTTTTGTTGATCTCTGTATGATTGGCATCTGGTACAATGCCTGGCACATGGTGGTCACTGGGTGGCACTTAGTGCAGGAGTCCCCAATCCCTGTTAGGAACCAGGACACAAGCAGGAGGTGAGCAGCAGAAAAGTGAATGAAGCTTCATCTGTACTTATAGCCGCTCCACATCACTCCCATTACTGCCTGAGCTCTGCCTCCTGTCAGACCAGCAGCAGCATTAGATTCTCATGGGAGTGTGAATCCTATTGTGAACTGCACATGTGGGGATCTAGGCTGCACTCTCCTTATGAGAATCTAATGCCTGATGATCTGATGTGGAGCTGAGGGGGTGATGCTAGTGCTGGGGAGGGGCTATAAATACAGACCAACATTAGCAGAGAGGCTTCACTGCACAGAGACCATAATAAATCAATTGCTTGCAGACTCCTATCAAAACCCAAGGTCAAGGGTCCCACTGATGCTGCATGATATTGTGTTATATAATTATTTCATTATATATTGCAATATAACAATAATAAAAATAAAGTGCGCAGTAAATGTAATGTGCTTGAATCATCCCCAAACCATCTCCCAACCCCCACCCCGGTCCATGAAAAAACCGGCTTCCATGAAACCTGTCCCTGGTGCCAAAAAGGTTGGGGACCGCTGAGTTCGAAGTCACATAGGGGACATTTGGTTATTTTTCCTTAATGTTGCTTCTTCTGTCCCACATACATGACTATGTTAATTGACACTTTTGGATCACAGTCACTGCAGGCTCCGCCAGGGTTAAAGCAAGATGCAGTGTCCCCTGCCCTAGAGCTTACGTTCTGCGTGTTTGCTGTCCCCAGCTGGCTTCCGCCGCAGCATGCGCCTTTGTCGCAGGAAGTGTCACCTCAGCCAGTGGCGTGCCGGCAGCTGCTGCAAGGCGGTGGGGGCGGCCTATGAGGAGGTGGTGAGGTACCAGCGACACCCTTCAGACAAGCAGCGCCTCATAGTGCTCGTGGGTATGTCCACGCAGGCAGTCACTGCCCAGCCACAGTGAAGCTTTCCTTTTAGATCCAGTGGACTTGCACCGGGAGCGATGGCGAAAGAAGGCCTCCTTGTGAACTACCATGGAAACACCTCAAAAAGATAGTCTGTCTTAAACGTGTGTTTACAAACAAAACTTTATTGTATCGCGTTTTCATTGTCGACAATTGACTATGATATGCCATGGTGTATTTGAAGAAAACTTTTTTTTTTTCCTGTTTAAAGTTGTCCTATAAGCATAGATGAGTGTTCTCCCAGACTGGATCATTAGGCCATGTTGGGGGAAATATTCCTGAAGATTCATTTTTCTAAGAAATTTGTAATCACCTCCTTTAGAAAAGTGTCAAAAATCTTGTGAACTGTATCTTTGGTGCTAAAGAACAGGTAATAGAGTGTGGGGGTGACCTGCTTTTGGACCAAGATCTCCATGAAGCTGGTCCCTGCAGCGGTAGTAGCCTGTGTCTTCCTGCCATCGTTCTTCCTGCCACCTTCTCTGTGTACTCGTCTGTGATCGAGGCAGCCCCCATAGAGCAGAACGACATGGCTCACAGCAAGGACCAGACACGTAATTTGCAGGGCACAGTGCAAAACGAACATGCAAGGGCCCCTCATTCAAAAATTATTAAGTGTTTCACTGTGGCAAAAGAAAAACATTAAATCAAGTGCCTTATCCTTCCTAAATTTTGGGCCCTGTGTAACTGCTCAGGTTCCATGTTCCTGAAGTCACTCCTGCCTCCAGTTGCACATGGGGTTTTGAGTCAATCATGAGTCAGGAAATGTGCCCCTGATTTCTATAAGTCATAGAACCTTTATCGTTGTGGAGCCTGATTTCTGGGTTGTGACATGATAAAAAATTCATTTGAAGAGAACGGGCAAGTTGTCTCAGATGATCTGAAATGGGACCAGAATCCATAATAAACAAAATGTGCTGGGGTGACAGGTTCCCACAATTCCACACCTCATTTCTGAATGTTGAAGAAATGTGGGTTACTTTACAGGTTACCAGGAAAATTCCCAAGAGTTTCCCAGGGCTTTAATTTCCCCCAAGGTTCATTAACAGAAGGGCTGAAATGATTATTTCACCACATAATTATATTTGTCCATATCTAATGATTTCTGTATGTGACATGTTTTGTGTTTAGGACCTTCTGGTGTTGGAGTAAATGAACTGAGAAGACAACTTATTGAACTTAACCCTAACCATTTTCAAAGTGCTGTGCCACGTATGTTTAATTTTTTTTTTTTTCATAGCAGTTCATATTTTGGTGAAACTTTGTCTCTGCAGAGGCATTGATCTCACTAAACTAAGTCATATCAGCTTTGTTGTGAAAATATAAGACATAAAGAATAGTTCTTTATTTTAATGGAAGGAACTGATTTGCTAACATGTAAGTAGCCAGGCTTTTAAAAGGTGACTTTGTCTTTTTCTCCGTTTCTTTCTTTTTTTTTTTTTTGGTAAGATTTATTTTTATTGTTTTTGATGAGAGAGAGAGAGAGAGAGAGAGAGAAAGAGAGATACAGAGACAGAGAAGGGAGAGGGCCCAGAGCAGTCTCCATAGTTGCACATCATTGGTTTTTCCACATAGTTTCATTCCACAGGTGGGAGTGGGGCTGCACAGGGCAGGAACTGGGCTGGGGTCTCACCCTGGTGAGAACTAAACTGGGGTCACTCCCCAGTTCAGCATATGGGTTCGCACGGGCCGGGGCTGGGATTCGATCCTCAGTCCCCGGGGCTGCAGAGTGAGAGTTTAGCCCACTTAGCCATCCCGGCTTCCCCTTTTTCTGTTTCTTAAAGATCATTTAAATGACCTTTTAGGAAAATGAATATTTAGCAATAATAGCTAACATTCATTCAGTATTTACTGTTTTCCTGGCACTGTGCTTGGCTCTTATTTATTTATTTATTTTTAATTAAAAATTTTAATATATGCACATATAATGTTATATAAATCTATGAGTATGATTGTACCATATATGGCAGGAAGAGTTTGTGAGTGTGGGTGCTTAGCCTTCACCTGAGACAAGACAATAGGGCACTTAGGGAAACCACTTAAAGAACTTAATATGTATTTCCTTCAGTTTAGGTGTCAGATTATACCTCAAAAAATCTAAAGGTTGAGAATTTAGAGGAAATGACCAGCAGCTGTGTTTGGGAATTATCTGCCCTATTAGTGCCTGCCACAGCAAAAGTGTTGTGATATTTCCCAAGGACCAGATCTAGGTGAATAATGTGGGAGAAAATCTGCCTGGGGTTGTCTTAGTTCCTGCTCAAGAAGAAGTCTCAGCAGAAAGAAGCCAAAAGTGGACCCCCAGATACCTCAGGTGGTGGGAGGAGTCACAAATGACTAGTTGCCATAGAGATGGATTTAAGATACTCAGTGGTGGGGGTAGTGTTTGCAAAATAATGCAAACATCCTCTAAGAAAGAAAAAGCCAGATGTAAACATCTGCAGAGTTTAAAAGGAGCCAGCAGCAGCCAGCAGCAGATAAGTGAGAATCATTCTGCCCCGTTTCCTCTCCTCTCTCCTATGAACTGAGAGAAGAGCAGTGCAAAGGCCGTGAAAGGGAAGAGAAAGCTGAATCCTGCTGCCTGACTGGCTCCCTGGGTACAGCAAGTCCAAGCTGGATGTGGGCAGGAGCAGCCTAAAATATAGACAACGTTCATAATTTTGATTATTACATGGGAATGGAATTTTAATTATTCAACCGAGACTGAGTTTTGTAGCATGAATGATGGTGGACATTTTTTTTAAACTTATAACTAATCAGAAGAGTCATGGGAGTGGCTAGGTTCTCATCTAGGGACAGGGGAAGGGTCTCCACAGAAGGGCAAGTAAAGACAAAAAACCCACAAAAAAACATTGCTTTATAATCGAATCCATAGGTTGTGCTTTCCAAGTACTGTTTACCTATGTAAGAATGGGTATTTATCTCAAAAACAAAAACTACAAAAGAAATCACCCTCCTTTAATAATCCGGATGAAAATAAAATGCCCGAAGAACACAGAAGAATTGTGAGTAGAGTGGAGAGCCACCATTCGAAGTGAGAAAGTGTTGTCCATATTTTGCTTCATAACTTGATTGAATAGTTTTAAGCTTAAAATGAATACCTCAGTTATGCACCAATTCACAGACTTTAGTGTACCATGTAAAATATAGTTCAATAGAAGCTAATGAGAAGGGGTCATCTTAGGTTTATAGTAACACAATTTACTATCCCATGAGAGATATAGTGTTTTACTAGAATTATTTTTCTCAATACAAAGCTATAGGAGAAGTGGCATAATTGTGAAAACTCTAAAGATCTAAAGAGAGGCTTGAATAAAGAAAAAAAATGCCATGACTCCCAGATGACATTTGCTGTTTAAGTCTCTTGAATGTCCATAATGCCCTTTATCATTTAGGGCCTGTTTTAAGATTCTACTTGGTCATTTCCATGTGTTGATATCATTAGGTATTGATCTATTTCATCCTTAAACTTTATCAAAAGGGAATACACACAGTTTTATGAATAAGGAGGATTTGTTGTAATGCAGATTAAGGGACTAGCTTTGCAGAATATATAGGACACAGAGTTGGAACTCAATGTGTCTTAATTGTTTTTGTGTTTTAGGAACCTAACATCATAGCTGAAACATAAACACTCAGTACACATTAGTTGACTGAGTGGATAAGCAGACCATAAATGACTTATAGGTATTTGGTGAACTTCTATACTCTAAACAAGGTGCTATGTAAGTTGAGGAACCTATAATTGAAGTGGTCACATCAAAGAAGCAGACTCCACCAAGATTTTCCTTCTGGAGATTCCGAAAACTAAGCACCTTCTCACTTGGATATTAACTCATTGGGACAAGACAGCACACTGTCATCAGCTTTCTCCATTTCAAATCTGAGATAATCTGGTGTAGTAGAAAACATGAATCGAGGAGTCAGAACACCTAGGTTCTTGTTTTCAACTTTTTATTTTCATGAGTCTAATGTATGTGAATAAGTTACTCTCTGAAATCTTTCGTTACTTCTCAGTGAAGTATGGATAGTAGCATTTCACCTAGCAAGGAGTGTGAGGGATGAAATGAGAGCTTGGAAAATGCACCTACCTAAGCATAAGATATTGCTGGAGTTACTACGTGGGGGCCTCTAGGCATCTGAGGGCTCATGTACAACTCACTAGTGCCTGTTGTGAAGTAAGAGCAGGTGTTCCAGTAGGGTATTCCATACCATGAATGTTTAATAAAGGTCTATAGATTAACCCATTTTGATATGATAACCTCTATTTTCTTACCATTAATTTTGGCTCCTTCTTTTTGGTTCTAGCATTTTATCTGTCTGTATATTTATTTACTGATTTTGATTGGATGTCCTTTATTTAAATGCATATTAGTAGTTAATTAAAACATTTTGAAGATTCTAAAAACTTTTTTAAAATTCTCTTTTTTGATAGATACTACTCGTTCCAAAAAGAGTTATGAAATGGATGGACGTGAGTATCACTATGTGTCAAAGGAAGCATTTGAAAGCCTCATGTACAGTCACAGGTAAACTGGGTTTCAGAGTCTGACTCTCGCCTCTGGTTGTTTTACATTCAAAATAGATTCCCTATTTTCATGCATTGTCCAAAGCTTCTGAGGTAATTTCTTTTTGTTTCTGAAGAATTAAGCAAGGAAATGTGAATTGATATACTAGTACACCAATTATTGGATTATGAGAGGGAACAGAACCAAGTTGCAAATTTAGAGAATTTGGAGAAGTCATTAGTCCTCTATCTCCTAATTTTTTTTTTTTCCTGTCCAATACCCACTCATTCTTTTTGTGCTAGCAAAGGCCGCACATTTTATTCTATTCTGTTGGAGTTTTCTTCATGTTACAACTATTACTGTTTTACTTAGAGAACGAGTTCTTGTTTTCTATGTCCCACCCTTGCAGGATGCTCGAGTATGGTGACTACAAAGGTCACCTGTATGGCACCAGTGTGGATGCTGTTCAAGCTGTCCTTGGTGATGGGAAGATCTGTGTCATGGACTTAGAGCCTCCGGTGGGTCTGTGGTGGAATGTTGCCCATCTCCCCCAAGTAATGAATAAATGCCATCCATTTTATGCACATGCTGTAGGCTGTACTTGAGACATTTTATTGTTAGCCTTTTAAGGATAACACCACTTCCCATACCCAAGGGCCAGGATCTTACATGAAGGATCAATTGCCAACATCTTGCCTTAAGTTGGGGAAGATGTTTAGTTTCTCAGGCACAAAAACAGAACTGATCAGACTGCTGTAAAGAAAATTTAGAACCCTGCTTTGACCTTGATCACAAAGGCATCAAGGTAACTTCTTGTGGAGGGAATAAGATATTGGCTTTACACAAAAAGAGGTTCCTATGCTGTCACCCCAATAGCTACCTTCCTGAGAACATATGTGGAATGGAGCAGGAGTAAGTTAAGAACATACATTGTGTCTGTCCAATTTTTGTGATCTTTGTATTTTCTTTGCATTTTCTGTAGGCATATAAAAATATACCTGTGTGCTAAAGAGAATGAAGGGACAATAGATTTGTTCTTACTTGGATCAAAGTTGGTGATTAGTTCGAAGATGTTAGTACTATTAATAGCAAGAGGAAAGGGAAGTGAGGGTGAAATAGCTAATCTGCCTTGAGAATCTGTCTTTGTCATTGTCTTATGAGATCATTCTCAGATTTCAATAAGGGTATCATGGCTAGTAAAAAGAAGTCATTATTTGAACTTCATGTGATTCAAGAATGCCATATCCTAATTTTTAAAATGTTTTTTAGTGTTGAGAACTTGGGGGCACATGAGGATATTCTCTGGCTAAATATAATTGCTAATTTCTGGTCTTTGAAATTTTGGAAACATTCACTTTGACTCTAGGAAATTAGGACTTCTGTTTTTAAATGTGCACTTAATTTTTCTGTGTAGGGTATTCAAGTGGCTCGAACCCATGAACTAAAGCCCTACGTCATATTTATAAAGCCGTCTAACATGAGTCATATGAAACAATCTAGGAAAAATGCCAAAATCATTACAGACTACTTTGTGGACATGAAATTCAAGGTAACACACAGAGGAAATAGATAAAGGTATTTTTTTTCTAGTTAAGAATCACTGTATTGCTTTTATAACATCCTTATGGTAAGGAACATAATTTCTGTTTCTAATGAGTAATGCCCTTATGACATCATTATTGGAGATCATTTATGAATATCAAAATAAAGTTTAATAACTGCTATAATGCTACTCTTATTTTTTTGGGGGGTCTAGCTTGTAAAGCTGCACAGGAGTTGGGTGTGTACAACCTGATATTTGTTTTAAAATTAATTATTTTACAAAAGTAGTTGAGTTTACTTTTAACATACTCTATTGAATATATCTCATCTGTAATATGAGGTATCTTTAAATATTTATAAGTTTAGAATAGAGGACACTTACTTGAATTGTTTCTATAAACAGCTTTGCAATTGAATGTAACTGAGTTATTTCTATTCATCTTATTAAGTTTGTGCTGTTCATATTTTTCTATTTCTCCTGAAGGAAGAAGATCTACAAGAGATGGAGGAGTTAGCCCAAAAAATGGAGACTCAGTTTGGCCAGTTTTTTGATCATGTGATTGTTAATGACAACTTGCAAGAAGCATGTGCCCAGCTGTTGTCTGCAGTTCAGAAGGCTCAGGAGGAGCCTCAGTGGGTACCAGCTACATGGATTTACTCTGATGCTGAGTCTTAAGGAGGCTTTCTGCTTGATGTTGGAGTTTTAACAATGTTCACCAGTTACAAAGCTCTGTAATCTAAAGCAGCAGTATTTGTCCTGTTATAATGAGTGCAACTGAATAATTGCTGCAGTCTGATTTGGAAAAATAAATTGCATTGTATGGTTATGTAGTTACCTATTGGCTTTGGGGGGGGGGGGAGGATTTTCCTTTACCTTATATGCAGCAATTGGTAGGAATGTGAACTTTGTGGTGAAGTCACTGAGTATGAGAACCTCTCATAGATTTCATGTGGTCTTTGTACAATACAGATTTAAAAAGCTTTCCTAAATAAAAAAAGTAATATGTAATTTTGGAAACTGTATTTTATCTCATGAAACTTGTCTTATAAAAATGGCTTTTACAAAAAGTGCCTGCTTGACTAACTGCAAGAAAGATGGCTTAATATACACATTGAACATTGAACATCAAATCCTACAGAAACTGTACTGCACGCATCATTTTATACATCAGGCTACACAGTCAGGCTAAAAAGAAAAATTATTCTGATCAGAGCTGTAACATTCATTAATTTCTCTAAAGTCAGTATCTACATTTACACCTAAATTAGGAAAGCGCAATGGTCTTTAGTCTGAGAGACCAATATCTGAGAAATCCACAAGATGAGGATGTTATTCCAACCCTTGTTTTTGTCTTGGCTAAGTCTGACTTCCAGTCACTCTTCCTGCCCCTGGACCTATCTTGTGATTCATTCTCTTTCTCCACATCCATACCATCCCTCCACTCTCTTAAGTATAAAACAGAGTGCGTGCTTCCAAATATTTGTAGTTTTTTAATTACATGAATATTATCTTTCTTTAAAAACAACCGAAATAAACTAAACGAAATTAAGTCATTTTTCATGATACTTATGAGAGCCCGGATTTGATTTTATAGTGTGCTTCTTTGAGAAAAAAGTTTCCCAAACTTGATTTACAGAGCTGTGCGATGGAGGGTCAGCAATTGGAGAGACTTTGTGAATTGCCTTTACCAACACACACCCTCCCCCGAACCGAAACGTCGGGCCTGGTGTTAAAAGCGTGCGTCCCTAGCTGACGTCCCGGCACTCCTGGCTTCGCGGAACGGAGCAGGGCGGCGGCTTAGGAGCAGCGAAGCCCCCGCCTCCCGCAGGTCCAGAGTCTCGGGAACCAGGCTCCGGCCCAGGGCGCGTGCACCGAAGAAGCCCCGCAGGGAAAGCGCCATGAGGGCCAACTCCGGGCTGCGGCTGGAGCAGCACCCGGTGAGCGGTGAGGGGTGCGTAGGCAAGACGAGAGGCCTGGGAGAGGAGTGCAGCTCTTAACGCTGCAGCTACCCCTGCGGCGGGGCCGAAGCCAAGGCGCCTGGGCTCTCAAGGGCCCGGCGAGCGGATGCGCCCGTTGACCCCTTCGGCGCCCGCAGGATTTTGGACTGGGGCGGGTGCTGGAAGTTGCTCCCTAGGCCGGGACCCGAACTCCTAGAGCCAGGCGTCACGTTTCCGAGGGCCTCAGGGGTGTGTGTTGTCATGACGACGCCTACAGCCGCTCTTGCCCCTGCGGATTCCGGGCTGCCCACGAGGCCCTTACTCCTTCCGGCGGGCATTTAGCCGCTAGGAGGGAGATCTCTGCCAGCGGAGACCTATGATCTCTCACTCCTCTCGAACTAATCACTGCAATCACTTGGGGGAACGGTGGGCGACAACCGTGATCGTTTCCCCCCGCCCACTGGAATCTCTCCTCCCTGCAGCGTCAGCCCAGACTCCGATGCCCCCTTCCCCCAAGGGGTAGCCCGAAATGCCAGGGCCGGTCCCTGAGCTCCCGCTGGTTCCCGCTTGGCGGGGAGGAGGCTGCAGGCCGCGCGCCACGCAGCCCGACGACGCAGTGCGCCTGCGCGGCGGCCGGCCGGGGGTGTGCGCGAAGGCGGGGCGTGAGCGCTGCCTGGGAGCCGCCGGGACTAGAATGGGAAAGAAGCAGGTGGTAAGCGAGCCAGTTACCTTGGTGATTCGGATTTGGTGTTTAGTTGAACCGTCCTACTTTTGAAGGGCTTAAAGGTTGGGTTTTTGGATAGGTGACACATCATTTTTGCGGGAACTTTGAAATATGGAGTTGTGTGAACTGAACCTTGGATAGAACGCCATCCCTAGCATCTTTGGAACAAAAGCGCTTCCGTGACTGTCGTATTTTTCCAGTTGCAATCTTGAGTCCTGGAGAGTATTAGGACAGCCTGCTTTGTCCTCATCTTGTAGCATTTCTATTAATGGATTGCTAACTGGGACCGTTGCAGAACAAACTACAAGAGTGTTTAAAATTTTACCCTTGGAATCAAACCCTCTTCAGGCATCATGAGATACTTGGAACATTAAACTGATTTCTAGGTATTTCTGTTAGTATTTTATTTTGAAAGCTCCCAGAATACTTAACTATAATCTCTTTGAATTGCAAACATAACTTTTCTTACTCATGTAAAAGCAGCATTTATAAAGGTGCCCTCCCCCAACCCCATTGTTTCTGTCCTAAAATGCATTCTTCATCTTGTATTCAGAATGATCTTTTTAAAAAGTGTGATATTATTGGCTTAAAACCTCCTTTGTCTTCCTCTTGAATTAAAACAAACTCGATTCCTTTCCTCAGTCTTGAAGACTCTAGTTAATTTGTCCTCTACTTACCTTTCCTTGGTAACTTGCAGCCTTACTGGCTGGCCTTGTACCGGGAACACTGAAGCCCAGTCTCCTGTAAAGGCCTTTTGTATTTGCTTCCCTTTGTTGGCTCCTTTCTTACTCACGGCTTGGCTCAGTTATCTGAGAAGAGACTTCCCCTAACTAAAACAGGAGGCCACATTCTCCTTCATTTATTACTGTTAACATATATACGAGTATTAACATCTGCTAATACTTAACCACTAGAATGTAAAGTTCCATGAAAGCAGGATCTCTTTGTTTTGTTCATTAATGTATCCTTAGTGCTTAGAACACGGCCTGGCTTGTAGATAAAAAGGAATACAGGAAGGAAGGAATTTTACATGAACTTTAGAATAGGTAGAACAAATTTAAATATTGCCCATTTGATGTTCATCAGTACCTCCTGGCTTTCACTGATGAACAGGGTCATCAAAAGATTTGGGGTCTATGAAGTAAAGATGCTCTAGGCTTTTACTTACAAATAATATTTTTCTTTTTTCCCTATAGCGTCCTCCACGAGCCCTCCCACCTGTGCCAAGGTAAAAGTAATTTATTGTAATTTTATCATTGAGTTTAAAAATAAAAATGAATAAAGTGAAAAATTGGCTACCATTGCAAAACTGTAATAATTCAGAAAAGATTTCTTGAAATTTTAGGAAAAGGCTTCTTAACAACGTAAAGGTAAAAATTCTTGCATCATTAGGATAACAGTTATAATTACCATAATTTTCTGTGTATAAGATGATACTTTTGTCTAAAATTGTTAGGCTAAAAAATTGGGGGTTGTCTTATATATGGGAGTAACCTATGTATTAATTTCTTAATGTTGGATTAGAAAAGTAGGGGTCATCTTATACATGGAGGCATCTTATACATGGAAAAATACAGTAAATGTTCTGTTTCAAAGCCTGAATGTCAGTATGGTAGGATAATTGATCCCTTCTGAATGTTTTAGTATCTTGTTTATCAGAATTCTGATTCTCTTTTGTTGGCAGAAATAGTTTCCTGAGAGTTTAAGCTGATATTAATCAGTGACAAAATAAGAGCTCTTAATCTGTTTAATCTACTTTATTAATAGAGAGTGGATAATATGTATATGTAGTTTCAGAAAATACGGTATATGTAAATAATAAACTACTTTGTAAACTAGTTGACTTTGTGCAAAAGCTAATTTTATCTTAAATTTGTAATGATTTAAGTCAATTTTCAGTCTGACAATATAACTAAATAGTAGTTTCTTCTTTTGTCTTTGTCCTGATTAAATTTGGTTGGTGCCGTGTAAAGTGCTGTTCAAGGTGAGTTAGTTACTGTTAATGTAAAACATTCTAAATATAGTATTTGATGTTTAAAAGTTAGTTTGATTCCTTAATGTTTTTTTTTAAATTAAATCTGAACAATATACTTTATAATACTTTAATATCTTTTATTATAATACTTCCCTATGACTGCCTTTTTAAAATGGTGGTTGATTTTTAACACTAGTTGTTATATGGTTGATATCTGACCTTACGAATATAAAAACTCTCATTCCTGAATGGAGTCACTCGGATCATAATTCTTGTCTAGGTTATGGTTCTTTATTAGGGAATGTGTCTTCTTTTTTCTTATTCAGTCAGGATAGACGGGGTAATGCTACACTAACCCCATAATCTCAGTGACTTAACACTATATAGGGTGATTTCTGGCTGATGCAAAGTCCATTGTGGAAGCAATTCAGGGCAGCTGCCTTTCCCTACCTTTTCACTAATGATTCAGGCTACTTCTGTCCTGTGGTTCTGCCATCTTTACATAAGGCTTCCTCAGTTGTTACAGTGAGGGAAGAGATAGCTGGAGAGTTCCTCACTGGCTTCGTCAATGTTTTGGCCCCCAGATGCAACAGATCACTTCTGCTCACAGCCTATTGACCAGAACCAATCATAAGCCACATCTACATGGCAGGGGCTGGGAAATGTAGGGGATTGGAAGAATACTTGGTGAGCCCACTTTTTGTGTCACAGTTTCTAACATTCCTCACCAGAGCAGTGAGATACTGCTACCGCACTGTGGACTCTGACTTTCTCAATTTCTTGCCTTCTTTCCCTGATGTGCAAATGTTGGCAGGATCCAGGGAAGAGGGAAATTTCCCTGTTAAAAGTTCCCTTTTGACTACTCCCTCCATTGAATTTTAAGCAGCCTTTTCTGTTGTCCTTTCTGTTTTATAGATGATACTCCACTTAGTCGTCCTAAGAAAAAGAAGCCTAGAACAAAAACCACACTAGGTAAGAAGTTACTCTTTTTGTGTGAGTCACAAGTTTTTCCAGCACCTCAGGCATGATAAGTAGCACAGATTAGGGAGAAGCAAGGCCCCAGCAGTCCCAAGTCACTGCTATGTTGAGGATAGATCAAGGTCACTTTGAAGCAGTGAGATTCTTGGTGGTAGTGAGGGACAAGGCCATAGGCAGCCTCAAGAGTGTCTAGAAGGATTCATGAAATAAAGGGTTGTGCCACCAGTATTCGTACTTCCACTACATTCTGAGACTCTTTGAGGTCTTTTATCTTAGATAATATAAGTTGTCTTAAGTTATAATTAGTTCCAGACCCTTGACTAGGATACTAGATTTAGAGACACAAGGTTCTTAGAGCCCTTATTTCAGTCAGAGAATGTCTGCATTATTAGAGCATGAGTCTGAAGGTAGAACCATATCATCCAGGTATTGAAGCTCCAATAATGAGCAAGTTATATGTGCTCCTTTTTGTTTAAGTACCCACTAATAATCCTGGCTACTCTGTCAGTAACTCAAACTCACACATCCAGAATTCATCACTTTCAACAATAAGTCAGTTTTGACTTCCCACTTACAAATTTTTGTTCATGGAACCCCCATTCTCCCAGTCACTCAGCTTGGAACCCTCAATATCACCTCAAAGTGGCCTCTTTACTTGCTGCTTCTCCTAAGTTTGCTTCTTCTATGGTATCTTTTATGTCTTTTTCACCTTTTCATTTTCACTATCACAACTGTAGGTATCTTAGGTCCTTTTCTCTTCTGACCTGAGCTATCTGGGTATCCTCCAACATTGCTCCGTGCTTCTAGCTGTCTTTCAATCTACCCTTTCCTGCCCACCACTACTGAATGAACTCCGTGAAACTCATAGTTGATCATACCTTATACCTGGTCAGAAATTTACATTGGCTTATCATTGCCTAACAAATGGATGAATAATTAAAGAGAAAGAAAGAAATGAAGATGGATGCATAGAGAGAGAAAAAGACATACAAGACACAGACAAAACAGAAAATAGATTTACAGAAATTTAGATTCACAAAGATTTGGAAATGCTAGGCTATAAAAATACACTCAGGGAAAGCTAGGATGGCTCAACGGGTTAAGCGCTTGCTTTGAAGCCCCGGGGACCAAGGATCGAATCCTGGCCCTGGCCCATGCGGACCCATATGCTGAACTGGGGTGTGCCCCCAGTTCAGTTCTTGCTGGGGCCTATGCGGGAGGCTCCCAGCCCAGTTCTTGCCCTGCACAGCCCTGTGCCCACCTGTGGAGTAAAACTATGGAAAACTAATGCTGTCAACTATGGAGACTGCACTGGGCCCTCCCCGTTCTCTCTGCCTCTCTCTCTCTCTCTCTCTCTCTCTCTGTCAAAATCAATAAAAATAAATCTTTAAAAATGCACTCAGTTAAATATAGGCATGTACCTATGTATTTAGTAAGGTCACAGGTGGAGGGTACAATAAAATCAGAGCTGTGGGAGGAAAGGTACATCTCTATCCCAGTTATCAACCTTTCCTTCGTTTGAAAAAGCAAAAACAAAAATTCATTGCTTTAGACAAAAGAGGGGATATGCTACTAGGTTTTTATTAAAATTATTCATTTAGGTTATTTCAAATTTTTCACCCTACAATATTGCAGTTCTTTTGAAATAGTGGATGGTGGAAGTAGAAGTATTTCTGTAGGATGGATTACTAGCAGTGAAATTGCTACACAGAGGACCTGTGC
Source organism: Craseonycteris thonglongyai (assembly GCA_004027555.1). Lineage (NCBI taxonomy): Eukaryota > Metazoa > Chordata > Mammalia > Chiroptera > Craseonycteridae > Craseonycteris > Craseonycteris thonglongyai. Next base: position 16,705 of record PVKE010008138.1, on the reverse strand, counting down.
ATTATTAATATGATAGATTCTGCTGAATTGCCTTCAAGGAAGTTTTATTTTATCACCACCAACAGAGTTTGGGTCACATTTGCTAAATCGTTGTCAACTTTGGACAATATCGATCTTTTAAATTTTTTGGTTCATCTAGTGGGCAAAGAGTAGCTTATTTTAGTTTCTGTTTATCTGGATTCTAATAAGGTTAAGCATCTTTTTGATTTGTTTATTAATATGTTTATATTTCTTCTTTTGGGTAAAGTAAAATTCAAATGTGCCAAGATGTGTTGAAATCTGTTTAATAACTTGATGAGGGGGAGATATTGAAATGAATAACCAAATTAAGAGATTTATAAATTATCTGCTAACTCCAGTCATCCATGATGACTCTATCATGTGTTGCTTTACTAATGAAGTACTAAACAGGCTGATAATTCTTTTTTTTTTGATAATTCTTATGGCATGTGACAAATAAGAGAGTTCTCTATGGTGATAGTTTCCATTACTTTTCGCCTTTTTGAAAATTCTGAGGCAAATTCTCCTTCTTTTTTTCTTCTTCTCAGCCCTCTTCCCTCCCCTTTTTTCTTCTTCGTTCTTCCTTGTTCCTTCATTCATTTATTTTCTCAACTTAAAACCCAAAATTATAGGTGAAGAGGAAGGAGATCAAGATTTGGGGCATAATAAGTTCTATAACAGAAAGGATTATTATATAGGAAACATTCTTTAAATATTCTATGTACTATTATATAGGAAACATGCCCTCTTTTCTCATCCTTTTAAGACTCAGTGATCTCTGCTCAAGTCATCCCATTTTTCCACTGTTTTTCTGTAGCAAGTGCTTCTTTGGAAGGCGTTGTTCAGAGTGCTGCTCAGAGGCCATCTGAGGGCAATGAGTCACCAACTACAGACCCCATAGAGCATCCAGAAGCTCCCGTTCAAAGGAGACAGAAGAAGATGAGGCTACCTCTTGGTACGTAAAGAAACCAGGGTTAGGTTGTGATAGTAGTTGCGATACGAGGGTTATGACTTAAAACCTGTCTGATTCCATTTTTCCTCACCCATATTTCATTATTTTTTCTTTCTTACTTAAAATTTTTACTACTAATTTTTCCATTAAGTCAAAAACACTTTAAAACAGGCTTGTCCAATCTGCAGCCCAACACAAATTTGTAAACACTCTTAAAACATTATGTGATTATTTTTGTAATTTTTTATTTTTAGTTCATCAGCTATTGTTATTGTTAGTGTATTTTATGGGTGGCCCAAGACAATTCCTTTTCCAATGTGGCCCAGGGAAGCCAAAAGTTTGGACTACCCCAGCTTTAAAGGATCTCTTGATCATATGTGTGTAGATTATGAGGGAAGGGGTACAAATTCAGGACTAAAGTAGAAAGTTTAGATCTTGGTGTATATAAGAATTTGGTATATGATTAAATAGACATTTACAATTAGTGGGGAAAGGATAGATTCTTTATTAACAGTAATATACTAAAGCAACAGCCTATATTTATGAGCTTTGCCCTGTCCCAGGCACTATTAACAAGGTAAACAAGATCAACACTACTGGTATCATTTAGTTTGCCTATCTGATTGTCACTGCTTTTTAAAAAGTACAAAATTCAAAAGTGTTGACCAGAAATGGGTACACTTGTACACTGCTGATAGTATAAATTGTTTGAACTTACAGGAATAGAAATAACAGCTACAGTAATTAAAGGAAGTTAACAGCAACATTATTTATAAGAGTAGAAACTGCTAATACAGCAAATATTTAGCAATGGGGTGCTGGCTAAATAAATAATTTATCCATTTAACTGCAACCAAGTATTCAATAACAAGATTGTTTAAGTGAAATAGTGATCATGGAAAACCATCAGTAACATATTATTGAGTCACAAAGATTATAAAATAGTATGTATATCAGAGGATCCCATTTTGTAAAATGTGTTGTATTATTTTCTAAGGGTTTCCATAACAGATTATCACAAAATGAGTGACTTAAAACAACGGAAATTAGTCTCTGACAGTTTTGGAGGATAGAAGTTCAAAATAAGGGTGTGTGTAGGACTAAATGCTCCGTCTGAAGGCTCTAGGAACAACCCATTTTTGCCTCTTTTAGCTGGTGGTGATTGTCAGTCCTTGGCATTCTTTGGCTTGTGATTGTCTTAACTTCTTCATTCTGTTCCTCTGTCTTATCATTTTTTCCTATGTGTCTGTTGGATTGCTTAAATTTTTCATATTGTTTGGCAATGCAATTTCAAATTTTTTAATGTTAAATTTATTAGGGTTACATTGGTTAGCAAAAATTAAATAGATTCCAAGTATACAACTCTTTTCATTTTTGTTGAATGTTTAGAGATATAATATTTTTTAAATAAAAAATTTGTAATGGGAAAGCCAAATGGCTCAGTAGGTTAAGCGCTCACTTTGCAGCCCCAGGGACTGAGGATCGAACCCCGGCCCCGGCCCATGTGGACCCATATGCTGAACTGGGGTGTGCTTCCCATGTATGGGGCCCCCAGTTCGGTTCTCTCCCGGTTCGACCCCTGGCTCGAGGGGACGTGCCTCCCATGCAGGAGGTCCCCAGCCTGGTTCCTGCCCTGCGCAGCCCACTCCCACCTGTGTGGAAAAAAGCCATGTTGAAAAACTGATAATGTACAACTATGGAGACTGCTCTGGGCCCTCCCCTTTCTCTCTCTCTGTCTCTGTGAAGAAAAACCCAATATAATTTAAGAAAAGAAAATTTGTAAGATGGTGAAAATATTTTGCCCAATTAAAATATTTAAGGTTTTCTTGTATTACAAAAATCTTGTACATTACTTTTCTTTTTACATTATAGCAATTTGAAAATTTAATCTTTTATTTTTCCAGAATTGGAGACTGCCTTCACCCAGAAGACATCTAGTCCATCTTTATTACGAAATGAAAATGGTATCAATGTGGAGCCAGCTGAGGAGCCAGTTATTCAGAAACCTCGAAGGAAAAAAAAGTATTTGTTCTTCTAATATTCTTCAGGGCTATTCTGATGCCTAATTTGGAGTTCCTAAATGATAGCTTCTGATTGAGTCTTATTAAATTTTTGCAGTTGTATATCTCTAGGATAAGTACTATTATAAAAATATCAGTTAAACCAACCTGCTAATAAATTTGAAGAGTAAAGAACTGAGAAAAGTAAAATATTGTCCTTAAATAAAATTTCTTAGGAGCTGTCTCTAAAAAAAAAGAACACAAATAGAAGATATTATATAAGTAACAAAAATTATGTATTAAAGAATTAAAAATTAAAGTTAATATTAATAAAAATAGGCTATTATAATTTACTTTCTCTTATCAACAGAATTCAAGTGATTATTTCAGAAATAAAGTGTATTTTAGTATAGGAAATTAAATGTCAGATACAGTAGAATTGCATACTATAAAGAAGTACACTGGAAGTTATATAACACTATTATTTGTATTTGGAAATGACTCTATAAATTGTACTCAGTGTCTATATAGTGTCATATAATTTTAAGTCTGGAAAGAACCTTACAAATCTAGTTGAGTCACTTCATTGTCTAAATGAGAAAGCCGTGGCCCACAGAAATATAGGTGTCTTGCTGTACATAACAGTCTATAATCAATCTGTCTGGGAAGAATCCAAATTTCTCCACTCAGAGCCCAGGGCTCTTTTCATTATATTCACAGCTACTTCCTTTTGTGGGTCTGTAAAAATTCAGTACTCATCTGGTTTTCTTACATTCTCTCTGATTACAGGAAAACCCAGCCAGCAGAACTACAGTATGCCAATGAGTTAGGAGTAGAAGATGAAGACATAATTACTGATGAGCAAAGTAGTCCTGAACAACAGTCGGTATTCACCATACCCACTGGTGTTAGTCAGCCTGTAGGCAAAGTATTTGTGGAGAAAAGCCGTAAGTAGTTCCTTGTGTTGGAACATGAGCTCTTTAAGAAGTACTCAAGAATATCCTTTGATCTAGGAATTATACTACTGGAAATCTGAATTAGGAAATAAGCAAAAACATGGACAAAAATTTATATACAAATCTAATCATCATACTGTTATTCATGAGAACAAAAAACTGGAAATAACCTGAATATAAAAGAGAAGAATGATTTCAATCAGTTATGCTATATCTATACAATAAAATCTTCTGCAACATTAAAAATAATGTTTAGGGAGAATTTTACATTTCATGGAAAGGTTCTAATGGAAAATAACACACACAATGTTTGATCTCAGATACAGAATGCATATGACAAAGAACTAGAAGGAAATACGCCAAAATATTAATGCTGGTTGTTTCTGGGTTATGGTATTATGGAAAATTTCAAAAATGTCCCCATACCTTCTACCCATATTTTAATTCTTTGTTGTACTTTACTAGTTTTCTACAATTGGTAGTGATACTGGTGGTGGGGCAGATAATGATATAAATTCTATAATTAAAAATAAACGAGAGATCATACATGATGGTATTACCATATTCAATAAGAAAAACGACATTATTGTTGTATATTCTTTTGGAAAACAGTTCTGATGTTGTATAGCATGCCCTGGTTATAAAATAGCATTTGCATTAAGAAAAGCCTACCGAAACCATGAGCATGACCATATATGCTCCTCCCATGCATGGATATGCTGTGAATATGCTGCCTAAAGAACCCATCTGAAAAGTGAAGATTAAGCCTTAACATTTACAATTTAGATTGTATATAAGTTGTTTTAAAACTCTGGTTTTTAGTATCCCCTATAAGGGATCGTGGCTAGTGAGAAACCTGTGATCCAGGAAGGCTGGCTTCCCCAGGTTCTCACACTTGGTTAGTGTAGAACTGGGGTTGAATCAAGCAAGGTTGTATGGTTTCTAGTCAAGTGCTATTACTAGTATACTATGGGGCCATTTAATTTACTTCAGTCTATTTTCAAGCAATATCACTCAATCCTCATTTTTATTCTTGCTTCCCTTAGCACAGTAACTTCCCTGGTAGGAGTAATTGACCATAAAAATACCAATTGTCTGCCCGGATGTTGTCTTTTCTCAGGGAAAATTAGGTGTTGCACCTCTGTCTTTTACCTTCCAAAATACCTGACAGTCAGGTATGGCAAACAATTAAAATGGAACCTTTCCAGCTGCCCTCAATCCATCTGTGGATTGGTTGATACATAAGAAAGAGCCTCCTCATCAACAGTAAAAGGAAAAGCTCTGCTCACACAGTATTGCTGTGCTGGCACTTGAACTGATACTTTTCACAGGAAACTTCATAAGAGAAGTTTATTAACCTCATTTCTTTTTCTCTTATCACAGAGTGCCATGCTACACACCCTGGCATCTTTTCCTAAGAAATTTAAAGTGTTTTCAAATATTGACTCTATAGTGTTGACATTTAAACCTGAATACTTCTAAAGTCTCTAAATTAGAAGATTTTCAACTTTGTCATGTTAAAGGTTTCTAGACATTTTTCTTAGTTGGAAGTTCATTACTGTATTTCATTAAATCTAATTGACTTCTAAAACTATTTAACTACTCTAAGAAAGTAGTATGTTTAAACAACCAAGAGAAAAGAGCCTTTTGAAATAGGGACTGAATCAGAGAGAATTTTGGATAGAAATACAGTGAAATTTTAGTCTCTGTCTAAGGGTTCTCAAGTGTGAATTCATAAAAAAAAAAAAACTGTCAGGGTTCTCTCCTATGAATTGTTAATAATTGTATAATGTGTTCGTAGGGCGTTTCCAGGCCACTGATCGTTCAGAGTTGATAAAGACCACAGAAAATATAGATGTGTCAATGGACATGAAGCCTTCCTGGACCACCAGAGATGTTGCACTTTCAGTGCACCGGGCTTTCAGGTGACTGTTTTTTGTTGAATATTTTTTATAAATATTCCATAATTTTTTAAACAAAGTGTTCATTCTTTAACACTATTAACAAAATAGATGACTTCAAATAGTGACTAGGTATTTTTTCTAAACATTCAATTTGAGTTAAATCACATTTGCTTTCAGTGTAGTAAAAGAAAGAATTTATTTTTACTTTCTGTGAAATGTTGAATTTTATTCTTATATGTGAAGAGACTTTAAAAGTATTTTAGCTTTTTACTTTACTAATTCATGTATAATAATTAAACCCTTTTCCATTCAGGATGGTTGGTCTCTTTTCTCATGGCTTCTTAGCTGGCTGTGCTGTGTGGAATATTGTTGTGATATATATTCTAGCAGGAGATCAGCTTTCTAACCTTTCAAACCTTCTGCAACAATATAAGACCTTAGCATATCCATTCCAGAGTCTTCTCTACTTGCTCTTGGCTCTAAGTACAATTTCAGCTTTTGACAGGTAAGAAAGACTGTTGGGACTGCAGATCCCTCTAACATTTATTCAGCAAAATGTGTCACTATGACATTTCAAAATAGAATTATAGGATATTAATATTATTTTCCCATTTTTTAAAGCCAGTCTATTTCTGTTTTGTAGGGGTCGGGGGAAGGGAATATTGTAAAACAAAAACAAAAAAAACCAAAAGTCTTAACCCATTTCAGCATGAACTCTTAAGTCCAAAATTTCTTCTAGATATAATCAACCCAAACAGTCTCAGATACCATTTTCTAAATCATCTGAATCAAGTTTAGGTGAGAGTCTGGGTATTGTATTAGTTTTCTAGGGCTGCTATAACAAAGTGCTATATAAACTGGGTGGCTTAAAACAATAGGAATTTATTCTGCCACAGTTCTGTAGACTAGAAGTCTTGAAGTCATAGAATCAGCAAGGTCAGTTCCATGTTGGAGGACTCAAGACAGAGTCTATTCCATGCCTCTCCTGGCTTCCAGTTGTTTCTAGCAGTCCATGGTGTTACTTGGCTTATAGAATCATCACTCCACTCTCTGCCTCTGTTGTCATGTGGTGGTCTTCCTTGTGTGTCTCTGTGTCTGTTGAAGACACCCATCTTCTTATGAGGACACTAGTCAAATTGGATTACAACCCATTTTAATGGCCTTATCTTAACTTGATCACATCTGCAAAGACCCTATTTCCAAATTAGGTCACATTCACGGGTACCAGAGGTTACAAGGTCAACATATCTTTTTGGGAATACAGTTCAACCCATTAAGAAAAACAGCAACTTATAGCCTAATAATATGGATAATTAAAAGAGGTAGAATCTAATGAAGTTGGGCAGATCATGTTTAATTTTTTTCTTCAGGATGTCTTAACTCCAAAAGAGTGTTAACTAAAATAGTCTTCTAGTTAAAAGTGTTATGTGGCCTTTGTAAATAAGATATTCTTTTCATGTGTGTTAAGTATAAACTGGAGCTACTTAAAGCTTAGTAATAGAAAATACACATGGTAGCATGAGAATAGAGAAGGAAAAAAGTAGAGCCAAGAAAGTACAGTTTTGTAAGAAATTTACAGCTGCACTGTGACAAGAGGCTTTTGTGTATTTCAGGATTGATTTTGCTAAAACATCAGTAGCAATGCGAAATTTTCTTGCCCTGGATCCAACAGCTTTAGCATCTTTCTGTGAGTAAATAATGTACGGTAGTTATAATAGATAACTGTGTTATACTTGAGTTGCATGGTAATTCTGAACAAGGAAAGTTATGATTTTATTTTTAAAAGATTTTATATTGCTACTTAAAAACATTACTTAGACATGTGTAGTGGAATTTGTAATAGAAACATGGTAGGCATAATTTTGACAGAATTACTTTTCAATAGAGGTTGATCTAAATAACTTTAAAGTTTAATTTGTTTTAGATTACTTTGTATTTTATACTTGATATTAAACAGATAGAGCTAGTATGGCATTTCAGTAACAAATACTATTTTATGTCAGTTATAAAAATATTACTAAAACTAGTTTTAGGACATTAAGTCATTTAATTTCTTAAAAGATCTTTTAGATTTTTGTCAGTTTAATGATGAAGTAGTGAGCATCTCAAATGACCCTTCTATATCTGTATTCTTGAAAAATAATATAAAGTTGTCCTGCCTATTTGAAATCAATTAAGTGAATTTCTTTTATATTATCATTCCCCAAAGTACAGATTATTTTTTACTTTAAAGTAATCAATAAATTCAAAATAAACTGGGCTGTTAAAAATACATTATTAGTAATTTCATTTGTCTTTTTCTCAGTGTACTTTACTGCTCTCGTACTATCTCTGAGTCAGCAAATGACAAGTGACAGAATCCACCTTTACACACCTTCTTCTGTTAATGGTAGCCTCTGGTAAGATTCACAGTAGCATTAGCAGTTGTTGATGGTAACAGCAGCAGTGGAGTAACGAAACTATTCTTATCCTTCCACTCCTTTGCATGCTTTCATCTATAAATAATAATGAAGGTTCTGTTTTGGTTTCCAAAATTGTGGCAAGAAAATACCTATTCCATTGGTTAATGGATATCTGTTGTTATAAACACTTGCATTTTTAATGAAATGTCTTTGTTTAAAAATGTTTTAAATCTCTTTTGTTGTTGTTTTTTAATTAGTTTCAGCTATATAAAACAACATAATGATTAGACATTTATACCCCTCACAAAGTGATAACCTCACCCAGTCTAAGTTTTGGTTTTAAGATATGTCATTACATGGTGAACTAGAGGAGCCCTGCACCCTCAATAGGAGCCTAATACCCCAGAATAGTGAAGTTAGTTGGTAGCTGGGACAGAGTTGGCAAACCAAACATGCTAGAAACAGCAGACTCGAGAGTGCCAACCTCCACAGATTGGTGGCCAACCATGAAGCTGGAAGCACAGCCAAGATTCCAGTTCACAAAACTCAGAGAGGCATTTTTTTTTTTCCAGAGAATAGAGGCATGAGATAATGAGGGAAAGTAAAGATATTGCATGAAGAGTAGCACTGTAGTAGTTGGAAGGCGGACTTAGAACAATTTTTTTTTTTATTATTGTTTTTGACAGAGAGAGAGAGAGATACAGAGACAGACAGAGACCTGAACTGGGGGCATTCTCCAGTTCAGCATATGGGTCGCACGGGCCAGGGCTGGGATTCGATCCTGGGTCCTTGGCGCTGTAAAGTGAGTGCTTAACCCAATGAGCCATCATCCCAGCTTCCACTAGAACAGTTTTTGACAACACTAAATTTACATTTTTAATACTTTCTTTTTTTTTTTTTTTTTTTTTTTTTTTTTTTTTTTTTTTTTTTTTTTTTTTTTTTTTTTT